>VYZS01068507.1:0-65842 GCA_013400695.1 Neodrepanis coruscans | reverse complement strand
CAATTCTATGCAATGTGCTCTGTGATGTCTTCTTGAGCAGGGAGGTTGGATCAAATAACCTACTGTAGTCCATTTGAACTTTACCCATTTTGTCATTCTGGGGTTGGACATGACTCAACTTGCACCCTATAGAGCTTGACTTGCACCAGGATAACTGGGATGTGGACTGTAGAACAAGAAGAAGGTGAACCTGTGTTTGGCTGGTGGGTGATAAGCCCAGCGGAGAGATGAAGACAGCAGAGACACCCACTCTGTCCTAAGCAGACTGAGACAATCCATGTTTGTTTTTGTAGACTTACACAGGAAAAAAAGACTAATTATTGTGAGAAACATGCCATATGTTGTTGCATATGGCTGAAACATCTGCATATGTACCCAGGGATCTGATATATGTGATGAGCTTCTGTTACAAATCTAACAGTGAAGGAATTATCTTTTGGAATTTCTTTATTCTTTTTTTTTTTTAAACTATCCCTAAGGTTCTTTGAGGGAAGTCAACATCTTGGTGTTATCTTCATGGGGTTTCATGAAACCTGTAGGGACCAGCACACATAGAAGGTACAGATATTTTTGCATTGTCTATCATCCTTTTTGTCCCTCGCTACTTCCTACGACTCATAAAAGTAGTACAATATAAAGAGATTACAATGTACTGTTCATCCAATGGTAACATTGCTATGGTAGAGAATAATAAAGTTACCAAAATAAGCCAGACAACAACAACAGAATCTGTAGTCATAGTAGTTCAGATGAAAAGGGATAAAGAATACTGCTCCTCATGCTTAAAGATGCCACTGACAGCCTAGCTGACTAGTCAATCCAAGACATCCAGGAGCAGTGGCCACAGAAGGTCTGTTCATCGTGTATGGAAATCTTCCATTTTCCCCAAAGTTAGAGTGTTTCTTATCAAGAAAGAGTTTACAAATCACTGATTTCATTGTGTTCATACAACACTCAGCACAAGGGAATCTCCCATCCTGGCAAAAGTTGTCTAACAAGATGAGTAAGGGAAAATACCAGTATTAGGGAAAGAAGTGATGTTTGTCTACTTCCCCACTGAACTAGGGGGATGTCATGGGGATCTGAGGCATGAAGTGCTTCTCCTCGATAGAGAGATAGATAGAGTTTTCCATGTGGAAACAAAAAGTTCCAGCTCATTCAGTTGTACTTGTGGTGCAAAATTCTCAATCTCAAGTAAATTCCCCCAAACTTTTAAGGCAGAAATCATAGAATCACAGAATTGTTTAGATTGGAAAAGAGCTCTAAGATGATTGATCCCAACTCATAACCTTGCACTGCCACGGTCATCACTAAACCATGTCCCTAAGTGCCACATCCCCAAGTCTGTGGATCTTGGTTGTTTCCACTTCTAAAGTGGGACCACTGAGTGGCTCTGTGGGTTTTAATCTCTTAAATTTGGGGGGTTTACACTTGCTGCAGAGAATGCCTGCTGTGCTGTGGGCTCAGACAGGGCAAGGGGGTGGCAAGGAGACTGAAGACATTGCCAGGCACTCCTGAAATACTCCACTCATACAAGTCCCTATCCAGAGGGAGGCAGTGGTAGGAAGACAGGGTTTCCTGCTCTCACCTACAATGGATGAAGAGCTGATGGTTCCTGAGGGCCAGAGTGTGTTTCTGCTCTGTATTTGCTGGCAGCCCTCTGCGAGAGAGGCTGCTGAGCCCACCTTCTCTGCAGTAGTATTGAAACAAGTCTTTAAGGCATAGGTATGTGTTTATTTCATATTTCATATTTCATTTTAAGGCTTTGTTGGAATTCCTCAGCATCACATTTGATGGGGAAATGATTGAAGACATTTCAGCACATCAAAGAGTTGATTGCCCATCCAGGCATCGCTCACAGACCTCTCCAAATAACTACATAGTTTCAAGACAGCTATAACTGGGTGTAATAACTGCAATCATAATGGAATCTCCTCATAATGGGGGTATTTGCTTCTTAATTCAGTACTAAAATGGTCTATTTCAATATAGAATCAACACTTTAGAAAAAATAGTGAAAGAGATTGTAAAGCTATCTGATTTGTAGATGGTCTTGGGTGAAAACTATTGAAAAATGAGATAAAAGAGTCCAGACTGAAGCCCAAAATAACACACAGTAAGAAATATCATCAGTTTATTCAGAATTGCTTGCAACCTGCTCTTATGTGTCAGAGATATGAGAACATATGATTCCTACAGAAGGTTTCTTGGATGGCAAAAATTCCTAGATACTACTTGAATTATGTGCCAATAGCTCAGCATTTGTGGAAGGTGTCATCTAATTAAACCAGAATTTTAAAGTACCAGACAGCATGAAGACCAGTAATAAGAGAGCAAGATCCATCTGTATTACAGATGGGATGTGCAACTCTAATAGTATGGCTTCAGGCAATGTTTAATTGAGTAGTTAAATTATCTTTCCCAGACGGGAAAATAAATTACTGCTCATCTCTTCAATTTATTTTAGCTTCTCCATATTCTGTTTCCTGAGGGAGTGGTGAGGGAGTATAGGACATCCCCAAATATGCCCAGGATGACTTATTCTCCCAATGCATTGTAATTCCCCCTTCAAGTAGGATGTCTTATACACATGTTGAAGTAGATATGTGTGTAAATGGCTTTATTCCCCTCTTTTGTCATAAAGAATGCCTACTAATCACTGTGGTGCTAATCACAGCTATACATTACATGTGTGTATGCGTGGTTTTATACATATTCTTTTTAAAAATGCAGAAGAGAATATTACTGGTTCAGCATCCTTCAGTCAGATGAGGAGCACATGTCTAGTTGGAGTCACGTAGTTTGGCCAAGAAGCTTTTCCAAGCCTTGGGACAGCCTGAAAATCTTCACTTTGACTCACAGCATTTTGTAGTGTGGGAAATTGTGTCAAATTCCAGACTGTTATTCCTCAGGCTGCACAAACTCAGCCAAAGAAGCACACAGAAATGCATGATACTCTGTGTGATACATGGGAGCAGAACTTAAAATGCTGGAAAATTTCAGATAATTAACTACTGGATCCATAGGATTAGAGATCTCCAGCTGGATGAACATTGTCCATGGTCAAGTGTTTGCATTCAAGCAGAGCCACGTGAGTGTGCGCTAACTCCTGTGCTTTATGCTGGCTACGGGAGCACAGCTGATATTCAATGTGGGATGAAATCTGCTCCAAAGACACTTCTTGGGAAGTTTTGAGCAGATCTGAGTTGTCTGGTTGGGGTGGTACCTGGCTGCTGGGCAGTGATGTTTTTGATCAAAACTAAAAACAAACTTCTCATGTCTTGCAGGAACACAGCTTGAAACTCCCATGATTTCTGAATGTTTGTGAATGTAATAACGGGTCTGTGCGTGCAGCAGACAACTGGACTCAGTCTGCTCATTTCCAAACAAAGTCATGACTTGCTTTCTGATTGGCCGTGTCCCAGCTATGGATCTTGGCTGTGGGCCAGATGAGATAACCATGTTCTCCTTGTGTGGCCTCAAATATGCCCGAATTCTGGGGGATAGAGGAGGGTGAAGTACCTTTTAAAGCACTTGGGGAGGAAAGGCTCCATAGTAGTGCAGCATGATCTTGTTATTGGAATATTATTACTGAGAATAACTTATTGGACTACATAAAATGACTTTTAAAATCACAGGTGGTCTTTTTTTTCCCCTTGGTAAGTTTTTTCCAACAAAGTGAATAAAAGATTGCTTTAATGAATATGGATGCTTTTATTATATTGCCTAGAAACTCCATGGTCTGTGGAAGAAGATGTCTTCAGGGGAAAATGCTGAAGAGCAGAGGGTGCAAACCTAAAAATTTGTTTCTCTCTAGACATGTTGAGCAGAGAGTGCTTCCAGGCTGTAGAGGTGCAGCATAGTCAGTGTAAGCTCTGGAAGACTCCTGTGCTTGGTCTGAGTTGTCACCTCTGTGATCCCTCTAGCAACCACAGACACAAGCTCAGTGATAGCTGAGCGGATTCCCACTTGCAGTGGGGTGTTTAGTATTGAGCAGAGACAGGTGAGTGGAAAGGAGCAAGGAAAATCCACTTACCCATGGAACTGTCAGGGTCCTGGACTTGATGGAAGTCCCAGTAGGCACTTTAGTGCTGCAAATCTGCTCCATAGGCAGGAGCATTCCCTCTTCTTCTCTCCTGTGCTGGTAACTTCCTCTTCTGTCTTGGAACTCAACCTTGCCTTCTTCTGACCAAACAGACTTCACCAGCCCTGTAGTCATTCCTGTGAGTAGATCCGTTTTGCTTTGCTGGGTTCCTCTCTCACCACCCTGCAGGTATTTCACAGAGATTGCAGGAGGCTGCACCTTGAGCACATGTGAGAGGCATGGCCAGTTCTCTGACTTGGGACTGCTGCCTAAGGAGGGGTAAGAAAACAGCCTCTGAAACAACTGGTTTCAGGTCAGTGACTTCTTTGTCCTTTCTGAGCCCAGCAACAAGGGCACGGCTCCCTGGGATAGAACAGGGTCATCCACCCTCTGCAAGTGCCAGTATGTTGGGAGCTGAGAGTTGCATCTTTTCCACAACAGGTAGAAGGAAGAAAGAACACTGTATGTTCCTATAGTGACAATTTAATTTTTAAAATGAGGGAGCACAGATGCTTTCTAAGATGCCCGGAATGTCAATTTAATACACACAGTTTCTGAAAGGACTTTATTAGCCAACTCCTTTTTAATAAGTCTGTCTCTCCTAGGCCAGTCTAAGTTTAGGCTTTTCAAGCAGCCAGCACTGAGGCACTGATCTGTGGCAGGATCATTTTCAGGGGTGGCTGCACAGTAAGGATGCAAGGCTTGTTCTGCACCCAGGACTATATATAGCAGAAATTTAATGTCCAAAGGTATTTTACTGCATGTCTGTGCATATCCATAAATGATGTTCTATAATGGCATTGAGAAACCCTAAATATTTGCTATTTCTATATTTTCTTTAATTAAAATGTATTAAAATTTAAAGCCTGAGATCAGTATTGACTCTAGTGATTTGTTGCTTGCAGTCATTGCTTTCAGCTCTTATGCATATTCTGTGGCTGCAACATGAGAATTATTTTACTTTTCTGAGTAAAATACTTTTACTTATCTGATAGCTGAAATGTAGTTGAGCTTTTTGTTTGGTTAGGGCTTTTTGTGTTGTTTTGTTTTCTTAATTAAAAAAGAACCTTTTGCTTTGACTTAAAAACTGCTTTTCTCTCCCTTTCAGATTCTTCCTTTAGGATGGAGTACCCTGCCATTGACTCATCAAACTGCTCATTCAAAAGGCATGTTTGTAGTGTGAACCAAAGTCTGCTGGAAATCCAGAGCTACTGAGTTTCTGAGTCTGTCCATGAAAATGAGACATGATATGTGTTTCCTGTTGTAGTTCTTGGAGATGTATTCTGCTCCTCATTCTCTGTGTGCATTGAGAGTGCAGCTTCTCTCATCTTCTCCATCAGCTTTACTATTCTGTTTTGTTTGAAGATGCTATCAGGAATTGAGAAGAATGTGGGAAAGTTCCACAAAAGGCTGGAATCCAAGGGATTCTCTCTACTTCATATATTTTCTTAGATAAATAATAATTTTTAAAAGTTATAAATACATATTTTTATATAAGGCACAGAAGGGAAACTGTGCAGTATGGATTTAGTCCTCAAACAGCCCTCAGACTGTGAGGGACATACACATTAGCTTCCACTTGCTGCTTTGTTCCTCTAATATAGTCCTTGCTCCCAGGACCTGCTGGAATGGATGGTGAAACCACTGGTAAGTTCCATCAATACCTCTTTGTAATGCTACTTTTTGAGTAACATTCTTTCAGGATTCATCTTTTCAAGCTCTGATGCTTGATGGTAGCCATTGTATAGAGTTTTTTCTAGTACCTGCCCACACCAGGGCAGGCAAGATCTGGGAACTTGCTGTTTTCTGTCCTTTCAGAGAAGTGTTGACATGGTAGTGGGGTGCTGTGGGAAGAAAAGTGTGCTTCCTCAAACTGCTCACTGCTCTGCAGTGGTGCATACCCCTTTCAAAGGTTATTATAACCCAGAAGGAGCACTGAATTTGCACTTACACTGCTGCTGGCACCTCAGCTAGTTCGTTGAGAAATAGTACTCACACTCCTGCTGTGGTGTGATGACTTCCAGGGTCACCATGATGCCTGAGTCTCAACATCTCGAAGTTTGAGAAGAGCATCTGTCTTCAAGGGCAACTAGTTGCTATTTGTGAGCCAGACAGAGTTCAGCTCCTTGGGCTGCTCAAGGAGAAGACAAATGAAAGTCGTGGACCTTTATGTTAGTGCTGATGGGGTCCCTGGGGCTCCATGATCTTCTGTCACTCTGCAGGAGCTGCGCTTGAACGGATTGGAGCACTGCATACCAATCCAGACAGGCACTGGCCCAAGGATGGGGCATGTGCAGCTCTCCAAGGGGACAATGCCAAACACGAAGCTACATGGAGCAGCTGGCTGAGGCTCCTGTGACACCGCTACACAGTCAGGGTGCTCCCAGCTGCACCTCCCCCACTGCTGCAGTCACTTTTTCCACATGGAGCATCACCAGTGTGTCTTTGAGAACAAGAATCTGCTTTCTGTAAGTTGTGCCTTGTACCAAAACTAATTGCACAGTGCTGTGTTGTTGCTTGCTGCCCAATCCATCCACCTCCCACTGACTGGGGGTTTGACCCACCTCTGAGTCCACTGTTGTTTCCTAATCTTGGATGATAACCTAGAGTTTCTCAGGGCCAAAACACCACCAAGCCAGAAAAAGCAGTGTGCCTTTTTTAGTAGTTCCCACCACACCCAGGGCATTGCCTCCCTGTGCCTGCTCCTCACTGTCCCCAGTTTAGTTCTTGCACCCTAACTTTAGTTCTTCTTGTCATCATGCTGTCTCACACCCCAGGTGAGAATGAGTGTGATCCTTCAGTTCACACCCCTTGACTTGTGAGTGACACTTGGAAGAAATCCGTGTAATGATACAAGTGATTTTTATTGAGTCATAGGACTGTATTTTATGCTCTGAAGGAACAGTTACTTCACATAAAGGCTTTGACATTTTTATAGAAATGGCTATAACCATGTTATTTCACATGAGGAAAAATTTATTAAGCCTAGATCTGGATCTCCTTTTTATGTTATGCAAATGACTAATAACAAACCTTCTTCATTACCAGCTCAGTGCTGGGGCCAGGGCTATTAAATTCCCCCTTCCCTTCCTTCAGTCTGCATCTATCAGGCTGCCACATTAGGCTGCAACATCATCAGAATTCATAAAACCAGCCCAGGCTTGTACTGGGATATAAGGCTGCAAAATTAAAACCTGAGTTGCAGAACACAATGCTTCTTTGGCTGTCTGAGAGGAACAAGTTGAGGTATTTGGGGGCATGGTGTGTTGGATGTGGCATGACACGATCTTGATTATTTGTGATTATAGAAAATTTCACAGCCATCATAGGGAAAAAAATAATGGATAATTTCTCTCACTGCTCTGCTCAGATTACACACCCTGCTTTTTGTATTTTCAGGAGTAATTTCCACCGTGTACCATCCGGATGTGCAATCTTCCCCTCTAACGCTGCCACCACCCATTCCTCTGCTTTTGTCCTGGAGGTGGTTGCAGAGGAGGGCATGTGACACTTGGCAAGGCTACTGGGACATGCCTGGGGAGACTCCATTGCATTCTGGATGATCTTTAGACCTTCACACTTGTAAGACAAATCCTGGCTCTTTGAAAAATCTTTCAGTGAGTTGGAGATTTGCTTGATATGCTAGAAGTTTAAAAGCCATAAGGACTTTTTCTTACAAAGTCAACAAAGCAGCAAAGTGCCTAGGGGAGTAGCCATCCTGGACTCATCTGCTGCTGGATATTTGGGGACAGTCCCCTGGGAGTCAGATGTGAATTGAAGGCTATCCCAGAAGAAAAGCCCTTTTCTCCTAAGTCTGGGATGACAACCCAACCACTGAAACTGGGTAAACGAGCTGAGGACAATAGTTGCTTCTCTGACTTCTGTATGTTCTGAAAATGCCAGCTGAATTGAGTCCTGTAAGTGAGAAAAGCAGAGGAAGACCTTTTTTTGTGGATGGGATTTTGTGTGGGTTAAACACCAACTGTTCAGCATCTTTTGTGGATGGATCCAGCTCAACTGATCTGAAGTGGCATGTGCTGAGTGAAAAAATACATATCTGAGGGAGTTTCTGGCCATCATTTTATGGAAGAAAGGGAGAAGAAAAAGGCATTCCTGTGAGTTTCATTTTCTTGTCAGGGGAAAGTTAGTGCTCTTGCCAGAGCAATTCCAGGAACTGATAATTATACTTTTGTGTATCAAAGGAGAAGGGTGTTTACACCTGACCTAGTCTCTGGGTAGATGAGATGTTCTGTCTTGGGAAATTGTCACCTTCAGGCTGGCTGCTCTCACACAGCTAATACAGAGCACAATTTTCCCCCACAGTGTAGTTGTAGCAACCTACCAATGTTCACCCAAGGCAAGAGCAGTTTTCTCTACTTTCATGGCCTTTAGTCAGACTCTGGCCTGACAAATAGTGCTAATGCAGATTCTTCAGAGCTCAATCTGTGATTTCTATTATATAGCATAAAAAAAGTATTAGTATTCCAGCCAAACACAGATATAATTTAGATACAGGCTCATTACCTGTACTGAAGTCTGGATCGATGTGAGCATCACCAACTCCTGCTCTTTCTGATCTCCTGTCCAGCCCTTCACTGGCACCTCTGCGTATGCCCCAGGTCTGCTTCAGAAATGGCTGTGCCAAGCACTCATGGTCCCAGTGCAAGGATAACCTTGAGCTGTGGGCTCTGCTGGCAGCTGGGTCCTCACAGCTGCTGGTGTGGTTTGAGCCTGTGTTTGGGTATCTCACAGTTCACTGATGAGCAGGGCAGGTAAGGACTACAAAGCTGCAGTCTGAAAAAATAAAAAATAGATGCTGAATTATAAAATACTATGCAATTAAACTAACATTTTCCCCCTTTTAATAGCCAGAAATAAACTACTTTGATTAGGGCTCAGCTATGCTTCCTTCTCTACTAAAATAATTTCAGAAAGGTGGAGCCTGCTTCTAGAACCAGCTTTAAAACAGGGGTTTTAATGAAACAGGGTTAAATAAACCCCCAGACCCAGTCATCCTTCCCACCCAGGGCTGCTGGATAGGCTGGACTTCCACGGCACCCTAAGCCTGACCCGGGGCCTCTGCACAGGGATGCTGGACAGAAGACCCCTCAACCCGGGGGGTCGCGGACACGCGTGGATGGGTGCGATGGTGTCGGGTGGGCTCCCCGGCGGCAAGTGCTCATTCCCTGCTGCGCAGCTCCATCTAGGGGCTGCTGCCGGCCGGGGACCCGGGAGCAGTCGGAGCCCAGCATCTCCCAGGCAGGATTTCGGGAAAGGGCTCTGCCTTTGTCTGCTCCGGACAGGAAGGTACCGTGGCTGCAGGAGCCCCAGGGTGTGCCAGCTCCGGAGCTGACTCGTCCTGCTCGGGGGCAGCGGGGCGAGTAGGGCTTCGTTATCTAACGTGCTGCATCTAGCAGGATGCAGTGTTTTGGCAGGCAGAGGTGACTCCTCTTTGCAATGGCACTGGGCACATTGCTCAGGCTCTTAAAAACATCCCCTCTTTCCATCAGGTCTCTTCTCGAGATTAAGCTCGGTAAATTTCTTCACTGAAAGGGTGGTCAAGCATTGGAACAAGCTGTTCAGGAAAGTGGTAGAATCACCATCCCTGGAAGTGTTAAAAAAACATGTGAATGTGGTGCTTGGGGACATGGTTTAGTGATGGACCTGTCCGTGTTATGTTACTGGTTGGACTCGATGTTCGTAAAGTTTTTTTCCAACCTTAACAATTCTATGATTCTAAGTTAATTTAAGCTTAACTCAAGCCTCATTTAATGCAGTGCACTGTGGTTCCCTTATCCTCAAGGAGCTGTGAAATCCAGGAACTGGGAAGCAGGCTCATGACCATTTCCAGTTCTCCCTCAGTGGAGATATCGCCTACAGTGAGGAACAGCGCAGTGGCAGCTGGGGTCTGGTGAGCACAGCAGCCAGGAACCACCATGCCTTTTGAGCTCAGCCTAAGGTGAAGCTTTGGTGTCTTCAGGGCCACTTCTTTTGCAGATAAGAGTGACCTACTACAGTAAAACAGAGTGAGGCTTGGGATGCTGTCAGGGGAAGTTTCTGGTATGGTTTTCTTTGTTGGACTATGTAGAAAGGACTTTAGTAAGGACTAGGTCTGAGGTTCTCTGAGGAGGCACTATATTGCTCCTGTGCCATGAAGCTGCACACAGTTACACCATAATTATCCATTTCTCAATATATCAGATTAATTTTAAAGGGGATCCTTCTAGGCTGAAGAGGAATTGGCCAGAAAAAGAGAACTTTTCTTTTCTGTATGCAACATTCACCATATCTCAACATAAGATTTCATAAAAGACCAATGCCTATTAACCTCAGCAGAAATAGTAACAAGTGAAGGAAGTGAGTGAAACATCTCTTTGTAAGAAAGAGGCGGGGAGATTCAATGAAATGTGACTATTATTTATTTAGAAAGTAATTGCTATATCATTGGCAGGTGTCAGTGAGATAGAAACATCCGTCATCCAGCCTGGAACTACCAAGCTAAGGCTCACACTCCCACGTCCTGTACACCATGTATTCAGGTATATGCTGTTCACTCCAGACTTGAAGCAAAGCTTTTTGTCATTTATATTTTCTAAGGTGCTTAACTAGTAACTTTAATAACTGTAAATTTTACCATAAGAGAATGACAGAGCAGAAATTTTTCACAGAGCACCAGGTGGATAACTGCTGTGGTGCTGCTCCTACTGCTGAAGCAGCCAGTTCAGTTGTGGATGAGGTGGGGGAGAAGGGGGAGCAATAATTTAATATCCTGGTGAAAGGCCCAACAGAGGGAAAGGGGTGTTTTCTCATTTTCACACAGATAGCAGGAGTATCTGCCTGTTTGGGGATGGAAGTCATACATCAGAAAAATGAGGTAATGGAAAGTAAAGACAGTGGAAAGCAAATAGAATCCTGCCCAGACTTCTGCACCTTCAGGTCCTCTGAGGCTCCCTGTTCTTCAGCAGCTTCTCAAAACACACAAGTCCCTACACGCAAAACAATTACAGAGGAGCACTGATGTGTTTGCCTGTGTGCTGAAAAGATTAAAGGTAGTGAGAAGTCTTCACCTGAAAGGAGGGGCCATCTCTTTCAAAAGAAAGGTTGAGAAACACTGGCTTCTGCAGCACACAGAGTGCTTTGCCCCCTTCATATCTACCTGTGACTGCATCCCATCCAACCAGGGTCTGTGGAGCATGGTCCTTCACTGCCTGCTAGAGAGCTGCTCCTAAGATCCCTATCTGTCCCTGTGTTCACCAAGAGATCTCCAGTGCCAGGCTTGAGTATTCCATCTTTTCTTTGCTAGTTTATGTAGAAAACCAGAAAAAATAAGTCTAAATCCTGACACCTTCTGAGAGCTTTCCCCATTTCCACATTTCCCCATGTGAATTTTAAAGGCCATAACTCATATCCCTGGTGAGGTCTCAGAGGAGTTGTGGGCAGGTCTTCCATATGTCTAGGGAGAAGACCACTGGTTCTGGCATGCAGAGGACGTGGTGACTTTCTCCCCTTTTCTCGGTATTTCCAAATATTAAGATCTCAACAGCTCTAGATTTTCATATTTCATATACCTTCAGCAGTTAAAAAACCAAACAGGTACATACTTGCATTTTCAAAGTGTAGAAATGAACCATCCTTGTAGATATTTGACTACACAGTTGTGCAGTAGCTGCTGCTCAGTGACACATTCTGTGCTTGCCTTTTTCCTGGAGCAAAGCGAGAATGTGTGCTTTGAATAAAGTAAAGCATTTCACTGAGAGCCTTCACAAGGACATGATATTGATTAACCCTGCAATCTGCTGGTGACTTGCTCCTCCTTGTGCCTAACAGGAAAGCTGGGCAAAGAGAGAAGCCTGACTTGCACCTCTCCATCCTTGATGGAGAAAATCTGAAATGTGCTACTCAGTAAATTAAATACATACATTCGTGGTGTCCTTTGAGAAGTGTTCATTCACCTGAAAGCCAAACTGAGGCTCTGATTGGGTTCAAAGATCTTTTTGGTGAGTACTGGATCCAGACAAATAATTCCTACCTCTGTGGCTGGCCTTGGAGAGTTTTATTAGTTAATTAAGGTGCCAAATGCAAAGGACAGAACTGAAGCCACAGTGTCAGTTAAAATTTAGCTACTCTCTTAATTGAGTGGAGGAAGTCTGGCTTACATCCTAAGCTACTGGCATCCTGTATAGCTATAAGAATATTACCATTCATTTTACTGGAGAATGCAAATAACATCACTGTCATACTGATGGATGGCTTAGTATGTAACAGGATAGTGGAAAATCTGGTAATTTTATAAAAGTTTATAAATTTTGTTGTCTGGATGGCCCAGCATGCTGGATCTCTGCAATGCTTTCCAGGACACAGGATGAACGGGGATTATTTTTTGTGTCAGTTGAAATGAAAATAACATAGAAATTCTCTGGATCAGGGAGAAGGGAAAGCATTTTTCATATAACTGATATGGTGATGCTTATCAGAAATTCTTCAGTTTTAGGACTGTTTCAACAGGGAAATGACAGGTTTTTAAATCCTCCCACACAAGGCAGTCATATAGTAGTATTGCTAATTGCTGTGAGATAGTATTATTTACTCCCAAGCACTGTCTTTCTTATCTCTAGTCTAAAGTACATGTGTATATATGTGTTTGTGTCTATCAATATTCTGTTTAAACCAAATCTTTCTGCTTAACTTGAGAGTTCTGTGGTTCCCCCGCACTCAGCGTGTGTCACAACATTGAGGGGAATATTGACCAGCAACAGCAGAGCTACAGCTTGGCTGAAAGTGTCCCTTCTCTTCCTTCGGGAGTGGATACCACGAAAGCAAAGGCTTTAGGAAGTGGAGAGATCCTGTTCCATGGTGTCTAGGAGAATCTGAAACCTGTATTTCTGACTTTTTTCTGGAGTATGATGACAATTTTAATTCTTTCTTCTCTGTGTTGATGCACGGAAACACTGTCCCCCAGAGGACACTCTGCCTGATCAGCCAAACAGAGTGATTTCTATTTTTTTCTTTATTCCCAGCTTGTCTGTCTACACAGCACAGACACAGCTGGCTAGATGAATGGTTTATTGCTTCTGTGTTTGGATATAAAACTAGAAACATCTCCAATTTTTTATGGTATGGGTTTTTTTGGCACTTATAGTAGCCCACTTGTTCTGCATTTGCTGAATATTTTTTCTTGAAAAATTTCTAGTATTAACTAAAAAATAATCTCCCCTTTGTCACAAAACTTTTTGGCAAAGGTGGACAGTAATTGTGGTCTGCCTTGGCTAAACAATATTGCGAAATTTTATCTAACAATCTGGCGTCAAATTAGTTAGATATTAATTTTTTGCATGTGTGATCAAGATACAGCCAAGCTTTCCCTATGTCCAAAAAGGCCAATGCCAGACAGCTCCAAGATGAACCTGCTACTGGTCAAGGCTGAGGCCATCAGAAACATCACTTCTGTAACTCTCCATCTTCACAAAAACCTTTAGCATTTTCCAAAGTTAACTGTAGCCCAAATAGCGGAGGGAAGAGGATATGTTTTCTGTGCATTTGTGCTAATATACGGTATTTTTTTTTAAAAGGATCCCCCCAAACCTGCAAAAAACTGCTACAACATCCACACTGTTTGTCTGGGCAGTGGTATAGAATGTCACATACTGGTTTAACTGCATGCAACATGTAAGACTTTTACTACATTTGCCTCTACAGAAAGAGATTTCTCTTTCATTCAATATCTAGAGTCTCACCTGAAACTGGTTCGTATTAGTTGGCTTACATCAGCTGTGGGAATGAAGCCTTTCCCACTCTGTTATTGTAGGCACCTCAGGATTTTCACAATGCATGTGGAAGGCAGCCACTTCCATCACTACCTTAATGTTTTCATTGCAAAATGACAGCAATAATAGCAGGAGGTGAAAATTACACTGTGAGACTTCTAAGCTCCATTAGCTCACTCCTTGTTCTAACTTACCCTGGAACGTGCAGTAACAGGGAATGTAGCCCTATAATGCCTAGATAAATGGTTTCTTTGCCAACCCAAGCATTAATGTTACTGTGGTTCTATTTCTACAGAACCTGGGTGGGCAACTATGCAACATGCTCCATCCTTGTTGGGCTTTCAGCCTGGATTATCATGAAGAGTTTTAAACAGTCAGCCAATCCATACCTTTCACCTTCCATGAAACTTACTTCTTTTTTTTCTGGGGTGTAAAGGTTGACATAAAAAAATAAACGTAGTATTTACAGTAATACTGGAGCCAAGAAAAGGAAGAAACTGAAAGAGGAAGGGGTAGGTAGCAAGATCTTACATCTTGAATTAGATCAGCTGAAAAAAATGGACAGTATGCTAGCACAGAAGTCCTCATTATTCAGCAAAAGAGACTTAGGGTCCCTACAATTGTCCAAGCTCTACCAGTTGATATAATAAAAGACATTATTGCTCCCTAAAAATGCCAGCTCTCTTATATGGGAATCATCCCTCTACACTGCATATCCAGTCACAAATGTTATATATCTTTCCCCAGTCATCGCAATCAAAAACCATGACTTTAAATAAAGCCCTGCCTGATAGCTTCTTCTCTTTTACACCATCTCTCTGGGGCTAAACTGTAACCATGTGCAAACTTCATAATTCTAAGTGGATAACAATTTCAAAGCTGAGGCTGCACAGCACTACTTGTTTGCTGCTGGGAAATCTCAAAAGCCAGGCCCTTGTCGCTTGGCACTTTTGCAAGACCAGGCCATGTAACCTGAGCCTGTTACTGGTCCCAGTAACCATGGTTTTCTCCCTGCTCCTTCTCCTTTTTTGATTATCTGTTTTATCCTCATCATCTTCCTTTTTGATACATTACCATGGAAACAAACCTGGAAAAAATACAAGAAAGTGGTTTTGTTTTTAAAGATTGTCTTTTCAGTTTTCACCTTTGCAGCTCAGCTCATGTTGGGGGGATTCTCTTTCTCCATCTGCCACTAGATGGTATTGCTTCAGCAGCCACCTTCCTGCCTGCTCTGCACCCTTGCTGAGACATAGACCCCCCCAAAAAAACCACGGGCTGGCTTTATTTTTTATATTCTTCTAGCATGTCTGGGCAGTTAATTAGAATTGGCAGGTTCTTGTGTTTGTAGCACAGTTTCTGCATAAGGGCAAATTTTATATTTGCTCTATAATCCTGAAGATAAGACAGGTCTATGGTCTGCCTGAAATTTCAGAATTCAGGCATAAAACCTGAACCAAATGGGCAAAATTTTGTATGCTTCATGTCTTTTAAATAACTAACACAAAAAAATGAAAATAAAAAGCTTTTTCTCTCACAGTTGCAAAATTTTTTGAATAGTTTTGTATTTCCTTTGTGTGCTCACAAAAGCAAAGCAGTTCAACATGCAGGAAGTCATTCAGCAGAATTGTTTATATTAAAAGTTAATGACTTGGACTGTTCAGCCTTAAGTGATTCGTTACTTTCTAATCCTTGATACACATCTTTATGCTAAGTTTATATGATGTGAGACTTATTCAACTTTTATGTTTCCTTGTTTTGTTATTAAACTGCCTTATGTCATTGCTTTTCCTACTGGGGAAACAAACTGAAAAGGCAAATTAGAAGTAAAAAGAACATCATCTAATGATTAAATGTTCTCCACACCCTCATTTGTACTTTTTCAGTCATACAATTTGTATCTTAACTATAACATAACTTCACTGATATTATTTGATAAATTATTTTTATTCACTGAGAAATCAGTAAGTAAACAAAACCTGCTTCCATGTTTAGGTTTAATTTTATGGGTGCCTAGCTGGAAATTATTAGATGTTTTGGAGAAGTGGGAAGTTTTAAGCTCATGTAACAGAGCAAACTCTCCTTGAATCCCCATCCAACTGAGTAAGGACCACAAAGGCACTCCCTGCTTCTTTCTGCCCTTCTCATGCAAACTGTCTCACTTGCTGGTTTGGTGGCAGTAGAATCAAATGCTTTAAAACAGCATAAAATTGGTTTACAGTCAAAGTGTGACCACAAGAGCCAAACCTGACCCTGTAAGCACTGAACAGTCTGAATTGTGCTGCATCTTAACCAGCAGGAGGGAGCTATGTTCATTACCAGGAAAAAAAGTGCTTCTAACAAAATTCACCTTCTTTCTCACATATACTGGATAAAACATAATAAAAGGCCTCACTATTTAGAATCAGAGGTTAGAAAGTCGGGGCTGCAGCCAGTGCTGGTCCTTGCCTTCCACCTTTGCATACTACAGCTGCCAGTGCAACTTAGTGGCCATTGCCTCTAGCAATGTGTAAACTCTGGGAGACAAGCTCACAGCAGGAACTTCCAAGAACAAAGTGCTTAATTCCTCATCCTTCTGATTGCAAGGAAAACAACCCCTCTCATAATTCTTGTCTCGCAGGGCAGCAGGATGCCATGCTGGCACAGGAGGGAAGGAAGAGGCCACTGTGCCAGGCCATGTGCTCTGTGGCACTGCAGGAGTTCTGGGTGTCTGCACACTGCAGGAAAACACGAGGAAGGAGCCGTGTGTGGAGTTACTGACTCACACAATTAAGACTTGGCATGGCTGAGTGGCAAGATAGCAACATGGTTTTACCATAAAAGGGGCAAATATGTTATTGCTGTGGTATATGGGATTCAATTAAATGGCAGTGGCAATGAAACAGCTTCCAGAGCTATTGTTTGGAAGCTTGCAAGGCTTTGTTTCCTGCTAAAGCTGTTTATTGAGTATCAACAATTAGTTCCTCCGCAAATGAGACTGTTTGCGCAGCAGAGACTGTAACACTCCGGGCTGTGTTAACAAGCCGGGTTCAAGTCCATCCCTCGGCGAGTTTTTAAGCAGAGCAGCTCCAAGAGGAGCGCGAACAGCTTGGACAGACCTTGGAAATGCTTATTGCCCACCAGGCTTGGGGAGAGTGAAATCTGCCCGAGCCCTTCGTGTCTCATTTGCAGCACGTGCTGGGGATTGTTTCTCTCAAATTTTGACCAGATATTTTTTTTGTCTGGNTGAGCCCCGTCAGCGCCGTGCCCGTGGCCGACTTCAGGCCGTGAGTCCCGGGGAGGGCCGGGGGGAGGGCCCGGCGGCGGGAGGGCCGGGCGGCGGGGCCCCGGGAGGGCTGTGCGGGGAGCGCGGCCCGTGGTGGGGGTGGAGGAGGAGGAGGCCACGCAAGCCGAGCCCGCAGCGAGGTGCGAGCTCAGGCTGAGGTTATAGACACCAATGTTTGTTTTTGCTGCGTAGGGAAGCGGTGAGAGTGTGTCAGTGTAAGGAAAGTGTTTGCCAGCAGTGGAGTTTTTAACTCTGGTAATAAGCTGGAGGTCATCTTACTCTGCTGGGGTGAGTGCCGTGGTTGTGCTGGACGGGGTTGGGCTTTGCGCCCCAACAGCCCCCGGAGCCGAACGCTGGGAAAGGATGAGATTCCTGATGCCCTTCTTGTTTTGTGCCACCTAAACGTGTGGCACTTCCTGGTCAGCAAAAAGTGCTCTGGGGCTCAGTGCAGACGCCGCGAGTGGCTGCACGGGACTGTCAGAGGAGGAGACATTTTCCCCCTCACTTCCACTTTTTTTTTTTTTTAATCAAAGAACTGTCAAGGTCAATATGTGATTTTAAGCAATATGCTGCTGCACAAATATGTCTTGATAAAAATTTCTTGAAACTGTTTGTGCAAGAAAAATGCTTTAGAGGTGCTTGGGAGTTTTAAGAGTTATGTGTCCCTGCCTCGAATGGGGTTTTTATGCATTTTTGTGTTTCAAAGCCCTAAGGACACACGCCCTTGAATCAGGTAATCTTGGAGAGTCAGAAGGGTATTATTGCCTGGCTTATGTGTTTACTTCAGCATAAAATCCTGTTCTCAGCCGGGCAGAGTGAGACAGAACTGGTGGAAGCTTACNACAGCTTCCAGAGCTATTGTTTGGAAGCTTGCAAGGCTTTGTTTCCTGCTAAAGCTGTTTATTGAGTATCAACAATTAGTTCCTCCGCAAATGAGACTGTTTGCGCAGCAGAGACTGTAACACGGCGGGCTGTGTTAAAAACCCGGGTTCAAGTCCATCCCTCGGCGAGTTTTTAAGCAGAGCAGCTCCAAGAGGAGCGCGAACAGCTTGGACAGACCTTGGAAATGCATATTGCCCACCAGGCTGGGGGAGAGTGAAATCTGCCCTTCGTGTCTCATTTGCAGCACGTGCTGGGGATTGTTTCTCTCAAATTTTGACCAGATATTTTTTTTGTCTGGAGAAGGACTTTCGATTTAGTGCCAGGAGAGCAGAAAAACAGGACAACATAGATACATTTTGCAGTTTTCTTTCAGCAAACGCCTTAGCCTTATGTTATCTGGTTTATAGTGCTTTGTACTGGTGAGTTCATCCAAACGTGTCACGTCCATGGGTTTTACCGGCTCCGAGACCACCGCCGTTTGCCGGAAACCCTTTACCTTTACCCAAAAGCATTTGCCGTGCACAAACACTCAAGGCAAGCACTCATAAAGCTGCACTGCCGCTTCCAGCCGGCAGCGACCAAAAAAAACAGGGTAGTTTTTCCGCGGAGACACAGCCCAGCGCCCTCCATCCCTCAGTGCCCCCTCCCACCACTAGGCCGCGCCATCCCCACGGTCGCCATGGCGACGGCGGCGGCGCGCGAGGCGCATGCGCGGGCGGCGCGGCNAGTGGCTGCACGGGACTGTCAGAGGAGGAGACATTTTCCCCCTCACTTCCACTTATTTTTTTTTTAATCAAAGAACTGTCAAGGTCAATACGTGATTTTAAGCAATATGCTGCTGCACAAATATGTCTTGATAAAAATTTCTTGAAACTGTTTGTGCAAGAAAAATGCTTTAGAGGTGCTTGGGAGTTTTAAGAGTTATGTGTCCCTGCCTCGAATGGGGTTTTTATGCATTTTTGTGTTTCAAAGCCCTAAGGACACACGCCCTTGAATCAGGTAATCTTGGAGAGTCAGAAGGGTATTATTGCCTGGCTTATGTGTTTACTTCAGCATAAAATACTGTTCTCAGCCGGGCAGAGTGAGACAGAACTGGTGGAAGCTTACACAAAACAGGCTGCAAATGGTGTTTTGTGCACACAAAACCTGTTCCAGCAGCTCAGGTTCAGGGAGGCCTCACCAAGTGCACAGTCGTTGAGTGGTGATTGCCAGTGTTGCTGCAGCTACTGCAGCTTAATGGGAACTGAGACATTAATTTGAAATAGAGGAACAAGAACTTAAGGAACTGTTAAAGTCACGTGTACTTATCTCTATATCCCAGCCTGTAGGATTTGTCATTTTTCTGGACTTCCAGTTTTTTGGGTTTTTTTCAAAAAAAAGGAACTTGTCAAGTTTTAATGCACAAAACTGTCATATGATAAGTGCATGTGTGTCTAATATTAGATATTTAATAATTACACAACACCTCACTGATAAACATATTAACATGACCCCCCTGTGTTGTTAGTGTTTGCAAAGCAATAACAGGAAAAAAAAAATCTAAATATTTTAATCTTGTTTGTGAGGTTTGACTGGCAGAATCATTACATTATTTTGAAGAATCATTTTTGTTGCAGCCAACAAATGCACACTCCAAGCCTTTATTGTTTCCAAACTGTGCACTTACTCAAAAAGTGATCGGCTTCTGTTAGGGACAAGTTCTTGTCCTGTTTCAGGCATATGTGTTGTGACTTTCTTCTGTGTGTAACTTCTCTTGTTTATTTCAGAAATGAGGGTTCATTAACATCAACTTTAAGAACACTTCTGTTCTTCACAGCTCTAATGATTACATTACCTGTTGGGCTATATTTTTCATCAAAGGCTTATGTATTTGAAGGTAATTATGCTTCTGCCAATTCCCATTATTGTTACAAAAAAAAGAGGAAAAGCACAATCTTCCAACAGCATCTTTGTTCTTCCTGTTTTGAATATTTGTTTCTTTATGCAGACAAAAGGTTCTGTAGTGTCTAATTAGAAGAGAAAATTGTGTAAATGGTCAGTTCATCCTTCCCTGCATTGTGGTCTGCAATCCATTGTTGCTGTTTGTTGTACGGTGGGTTATGAGGTGCAGAAGTGCCTTGTTCCCCTCACCTGAGGTACCTAACACCACCCTCAGCACACTCTTGTCACAGTCATCAGGGATGTGTTTCCTGCAGCTGTTGCAAACTAATTATGTGTTCAAGACAGAATAATGTCATTTGTGGGTCTTTTTTTTTTTGCTTTTGTAAGTGTAAACAAGCAAAGTCATGTACAGAATTTCAGGTGTTGAATGTGTTTGCTTGTACAACTTTCTTTTAATTTTATAAAAAAATTTTAAAAAAAAGGAAAAGAGATTTTGGCTGTTTGAAGAACCAGCCCTGCTGTAGTTTTGATCCTGCAGGGCTGTAATACTCCTCTCCTGCAGTACTTGGATGTTGCCTCCTCCAGAAGTGGGGAGGAGGGAGGGAGAAAGCAGCTGCAGTTTGTGAGTGTGTAACTGGGCTGTTGAGAGAGTCTTCTTTGGTGTTTACTGCTGTATGTACTGATGGAAGGCTCAAAGCTTGTTAAGTACCTCTCACCATCTGTTTTAGCTTTTTTTTTTTTTTGTCTGAGGTGTAGCAAGCTGAGCTTTAATTTCACTTGTCAGTTAATGGTAAAATCTGTCAACCCTGAAAGGATGGAGTTTGTGTTTTCAGGATGGTATTTTTGGAATGGTGTAATATGTGGGGTTTGTTTTGCTCTTTGGGGAATTTTGTTGCTTTTTTAAAATTAATTAAGGGAAACAATATTTCACTGTTTGGCCTTCTGATATTTGAAGGCTTATTTGATATGTGTTCCTGTAATTTAACTGGTGGGGAAATATTGTTTTACAGTCTAAATATAGAAGGCAACAGTCCTCTAAATTTAATTGGATTTCTACCATTTTCTCCTGTTATAGTGGCAGATAAGTTACAGAATTCTGCCCCTTCTTCCCTCAGCCCCTCATTTTCCTGTCCCACAGAGGGAGTTGGGAAAAAAGGATGTTGAGGTTTATTTGGTGCTGAAAGACAGTAACCAAAAAAATGAATATTGTAGAACTCTAAGTTGTTGTCATCAAATCCAGGGTATTTTGTCTTGAATATTGCAGCGTTGCTTTGTTCCAGAAACAGTTTCAAGGCCTTTAACTGTCAGTGTGACTTTTTTCTTGTGAGTCATTTTGAGCTCAGTCTTTTGATACAGGAGTCAACATGGCTGGTCTTTAGGAAGACTTGTGACTGGCCATATCAGAGTTGCTAATAACTGATGTTCTTTACTTTCTTTGTTCCCCCAGGTTCCTTAGGGATGTCGGACAGGGACAGCTACTTCTACGCTGCCATCGTTGCCGTGGTCACTGTGCACGTGGTCCTGGCCCTCTTTGTGTACGTGGCCTGGAACGAGGGCTCGCGGCAGTGGCGGGAAGGCAAACAGGACTAGAACCAAGAGCTGATGTCTACAGACTGTAGATCAGATGTTTGTGAGCTGAAGGAAAAGCATTCTCCAAAATGTACAATGCACATGTTCAAAGAGGAGGCTGGTGCCTCAGCTGTGGTTAAAATAAGACCTGTGCTCACCTTGACTGTGTACCAGTGTGTTCTGTAATGTTGGTGGGAGTTGTTCTTTAGCCAGCCTCTGCTACATCGAGCTGAGGAAGTATTCACCTGCAATTAGAATGGAATAATTACATATTTTTGAAAACTTCTGCAACTATTTCTGTCATTCCTCATATTTTTCTGGCTTGCTCCAAAAATAGTATTGGCATGAAGCAAGCATTACGTTTTCAAGGAATTAAATTGCTAGTTAAAAAAGCTACATTACTTACTGTCCAACTACAGTGGAAAAGATGGAATTTCACTAGTTTCCTGATTTATGAGTCTCATGGTTTAACCCCAGGCAGCTGCTCATTCACTCTGCCCCTGCAGTGGGATGAGTGGGGGAAACAGGAAAGCAAAGTGAGAAAATTTATGGGTTGAGATAAAGACAGTTTAATAGATAAAGCAAAAGCTGCACACCTAAGTGTGTTTTCAGCACAAATCTGAACCATAGCCCCATAGTAGCTATTAGGAAGAAAATTATCTCTATCCCAGCCTAAAACAGCTCAGTGGGACAGATGTAATGAATATGTTTCCGAGTTTAGAGGTAATTTCAAAAGCAGAATTGTTTAGAAACTCAGGTGATGTCTTTCTAATGTGAAACACGTTTTTTTTTGTTTCAACTATATTTTTTATTGCAGTGTAAAAATTAAATCTTTATGTTCCTTTATCTTGATGATGCAAAGGGAAGGACATAGCCTTTTTTTGTGTATGTTTTTACACAGGTATGTATCTCCCTGATAGTTGCTAAAGGATGCAGTTGGATTTCCTGTGGTAAAGCAGTGTCAGTAACAGCTATAAGCTGCTGTAGTGGATGGTAGGGGAAGGAGTAAGAGAAACAAGCTGTAACCATCTGCAAATGGTGTCCTTTATAAAGCAGAGAACACAGGAGTGACCACACGGAAAATTGGCTTCTCTCCATGAATACTTACATGTACACTGTGAAATGATACAAAATGTTGATTGTTTTCTTTTTTCTTTGATTGTGTGTAGAACATTTCATAGTCAAATCATAAGTCAGATTTTTGTGTTGTAGGATAACCTGAATTTCATTCCACTGCTGTACTGTTAACAAGCTTTTTAGTCTCTGGATAAAACATTTTCCGAAGGTTCCAGCAAGGCATAAAACTTTCCTAACACTGATGATGGCTGTTAAGCTGTTGCACTTGAGGTCCTTCTGTTAATTTGAATTTTCCAGTTTGTTGTATCAGTTTAGCCTTTTTTGGAAATGTTTTGCATAATATGGGGCTTGGCATGGTTTTGTTGCTGCATGTGTCCATGTTAAAACTTAGGCATAAATGAGACAAAAATTGGTTACATGTCCAGTGGCTCCCCAAGTCTCATTCCTCTTGTCCTCCCCAGTGCCAGGTGTGCACAAGCACATACACCATGGCACACTAATGCAAATCAATATTTACACTTTCTGACATATTAACTTTTCTTGTCCAGAGCCCGATTGTCAGCTTGCTGCCAGCAAACTGAAGAATCATTTCAGAGTCCTCGAAATACAGAGTTAGTTTGAACGTGGGCATATTGGCTCCCCATTCTCTCAGCTGTACATTGTAGAACAATGCTGCCTTTTAATAAAGAACTACCCTGCAATACAAGGTCTGGTGAACAAGCATGTGCTGAACAGTTTTTGAATAGTATGTTTAATACTGCTTATGTATAGCACAGTGTAAAACAAATATAAAGCCCTGCTCCCAGTGGAATATAAATGGAGAATTAAACTTAGGGAAAAAAAGGATGTCGAGGTTTATTTGGTGCCAG
This sequence comes from Neodrepanis coruscans, assembly GCA_013400695.1. Taxonomy (NCBI): domain Eukaryota; kingdom Metazoa; phylum Chordata; class Aves; order Passeriformes; family Philepittidae; genus Neodrepanis; species Neodrepanis coruscans. Next base: position 42,454 of record VYZS01068507.1, on the reverse strand, counting down.
AAGACAGTAATGGAAAAAGTGAATGTTACAGAACTCCAAGATGTTGACTTCAGTGGGAACACACCTGTCATGCTTTACTAGGTGGGTCCTGTGCTCTGTGTCTATTTTTGTTTCATGTAGCAGAATCCCTAAATTATAAATTTAATTTCCTGTTAATTTAATTAACAGGGAAATAATTCCTTATTATAATTGGTTAGTTACAAAAATATGAAAAGTTTGACCTCTACTGTAAGTACAGGAACTAATGTCTTGGCAGTTGGAGGTGATGAGCTGAGTGAGCACTAATCCATGCATTAGAAGATACTCTTTTGAGAGAGTGCTTTGATCCACAACATTCTCCTTGACACAAGAGGCACCACCTGAGTCTCTGCACAGTCACAGCCAGGTGCTGGTTTGATGTTTCCCATATTGGGAGTGGAAGCAACCACTCAGGTAAATGGTGCAATGAAAACAGCCCGTTAACTGGTGGAATTACATCATGTCTAGGGAGCTCAAAGAACAGAAACTTGCAGCCATATTATGTAGAGAGTACACTGAGCAGAAACCCTACTGGGGCTCCTGTTGTGGCTTCCCAATACTAAAGACTAAGTATATTTCAAGAGCTTTGTTGTGGTCTCCTTAGTTTGAGATATATTTGATGTTCCTGTTCATGTCAAATCTAATTGTAATGGCAAATTTTAGATTGCTAAATGGCCACTGTATTAGTGTTTAAATAATACTATACTGTATTGCTTTTGCATGGCAAGGTTTTGGTAGTGGCAGGGACTTACACAGGTGTGGCTTCTGTGTGAAGATGCTAGAAGATTTCCTCTCTGTTCAACAGCCAAGGGCAGCTGGCTCCAAGATGGATCTGCCACTGGCCAAGCCTGAGCCCATCAATGGCTGTGGTAGTGCCTCTGGGAAGCAGGAAAAGTCGTGTACAGTGGGAACCAGAGAGAGAAATGAAAATATGTGAGAGCAATAGCTTTGCAGACACCAGGGTCAGTGAAGAAGGAAGGTGAGGAGGAGGTACTGGAGCAGATATTCGTTGTAGCCTGTGATGAAGACCATGGTGAGGCAGCTGTGCCCCTGGAGCCCACAGCAGTCCATGGGGAGCGTTCTCTTCCCTCGTTTTGAGTGGTGCAGACCCGCTCTGGAGCAGTCTGTTCCTGGAGGACTGAATCCTGAGGAAGGGACCCACACTGGAGCAGGTCATGAGGGACTGTCTCTGTGGGAGAGATCCCACACTGGAGCAGTGGAAGAGTGTGAGGATTCCTTCCCTCAGGAGGAAGGAGTGGCAGGAACAATGTGTGAAGCTTTGACCATAACACCCATTCCCTGTGCCACTGTGGGTAAGACAGAGAGCTTGGGGATAAAGTTGAACCTGAGAGGAGGGGTGGGAGGAAGGTATTTTGACTTTATTTCTCATTACCTTACTTTGATTTGTTAATAAATTTATTTCCCCCAGTGGAGTCTGTTTTGCTTGCGACAGTAATTGGTAAGTGACCTCCCTGTGCCAGTCTCAACCCATTACGTTTTCTTTCCTCTGTCCAGCTGAAAAAGGGGAGCAGTAAAGCAACTTTGGGCCCATGGTGTCCAGTCATGGTCAGCCCGCCACATGTACACTGATAAAAATTCTGAAGAGATCAGTATTCTTGCTCGGAGTTTTTATTTTCTCTAAGATGGTGATGTAAAAAATGGTGTAGTACTTTTAAGTGGTCCTGTAAGTCTACTCATTTTATTACTAAGAATGGATTTGAGACAATACTTAAAATTGAGAAAACTGCGTAAGCTATTCAGTACTTCCCAGTGCCTCTTAGTGGTTCATCATGTGTTTTCATAGGTAGACAATTAGGCAGTTCAGCTAAAGCAAGCAGTTGTATGTCACAACGAGCAAATACCTTGAGACAGATTGAGTCAGAAATTTTCTGGAATGTTTTCCAAGACTGTAAGTAGTAAACACAGTGGGGGAATTGAAAAGTGGAAAAATCAGCGACTTTTCATTGTCTTTTGCCTTCTCTACTTCCTGTCATCTCTGTGTGTTTTTAAATGCCTGCAGGACATTGTGGTGGTGGGCAGTCAGTCTGTGAAAGTGCAGGTGATCAGCTCTGGTTTGCAATCAGGGCTGCCTGACTTAAATCATTGTGAACTGCCAGCACTGAGTAGGAAGTCTCCAGACAAATGGTGATGTTAGCGATCATGCTGTTAACAGGAATTGTTTGTCATACCCTAGCATTGATTAAAGTACAGGAACTTGAAACAATATAGTAGTACATTTGAAACAAAACACAGCCTAGCTGTTGTTTGCATTGTAAGAGAGGGCCTAGTAATAACTCTCACTTGACATTAAGAGAAAAAAACAACACCAAACAAAAACTCAAGAAAACAGCAAATAGATCCCCCCCCAAAAACCCAACCTCTTGCGTTATTTGCTCTGTCAGGCTGATGCCAGGTTAAGGCTGTGATTTTGCCATGCTGCTAGGGTAGTAGGATAAACTAGAGGGCGAGCTTGGCTACCTGATTGCTGTGATGGGCAAGGGAAGGTGTGATGCTGTATGAAAAGCTGTGTTCTCACTTAATGCATTGGTGAGCAGTAAAACTTTTCGATGTTATTGCAGTTTTGGTGTGTTTCAGACTGTAGTTACTGTAGTTAAACTGTGCTTAGGTGTCTGACAGCCCACGCAGGGGACAGGGTGTGCTGGGAGCCTCAGGCAGGGGTATGGTTGGTAATGGTTCAGGTGAGTAAGAGATGAGAAAGCAAAGGGTCCTTAAATAGCAAATTGAGTCACACACATATTATTACAATTTAGCTTAATATGGGTATGAATGAAATTTAGGTAAACTGCAGCCCATGGGGCAAGAGAAGGAACGGGTCCTGTGAAGCAAAGGAGTGACTTGTGGAGATGGGATGAGGGCTGGAATGTGCTAGCATGGCTTGATAAATGGTGACAGAGGCACCATATGTTTGTTTTGAAGTGTCTATTCCACTGTTTTCCAGGGGATTATGCAGAACCATTGATCTGAAATATGAAATGCAAATCATATAAAATAGTGAGCTAATCACATTTTTAACTTCCAGCTAAAGTTATTCGTAGGTTGACAGCTTTACTGTGTGAGATCTGAGGCTCATTTATTCACTTCATCTTGCACAAACCAGGATTGTTACTGGTTCTGAGTCATGTCTTAGGACAGGGTCAAGCCTTTGGAGTGTAAATATTTCTTTATAAATACCAAACTGCCACTCTAATGTTTCATTAGCTCCAATCAACTGTCAATTTAAGGGAGGCACAGAAGCTGCTTGTTTGAAGTTGGCAGGAAGCAGTCTGCCGTAGAGGAAGCCCTCAGGTGCTTGAATGGGGCTTCCAACAAGAAATTCCTGTGTGGTTCTCCACTCTGAAGACCTGCCAGTGCCTGAATTTCTCAGATGGTGGCATAGAGTTTGAGTCTCTTTGTTAGAAGAAACAAATCACAGTGTTATGTAGCAATGCTGAGCTATATTTGTAAGAAAAGAGATGTAGGTAAACTGCTGGGACTTGAGTTCTGTTTGAACCTAAAGCAGTAAGAAAAAGGATGTTGGTCTCAGTTCCAAAAGCAAGAGACAGAGCCAATGAAAGTCCTGTTTTAAAAGGCAGGGATACTGTCTGGGAAGCTTTGTGGGGAAGGATGCCTGTGGTGAAAAGCTGAGTAGTGAATTTGGTGATTGTCTGGCTGAATGCCTGGGACTGTGTTTTCTTAGTTTTTCTGTCATAACCCTCTTCATCCTACTTGCTTTGGATGGCATGTTCTTGCCAAAGTGATTCCCCTGTGTGCCTAATGTTTTGAGGAGTGATCAGCTGCTTACCTGCACCAGTACTCTTAAAACAGTACAAACTACTCACAGGCTAGCAAAAAAAGCTGTTGATGCTTCTAATTGGCATATGACGTAGTGTGGTTTAATAGTTTTAGTGGAAATGGCCCAGGGGGCCATGGCCCAGGGGGTATGTTATTAATTAAAACTGTTCTTAATTGAAGGATGATTTATGAGTGAGAATAACAGCAGTCAGAGTTTAAGAACAAACACTGCTGCGGGTGTGGGCCCCTGCTGCAGGCACCACTGATGAGCCACTTAATACCTTGCAGTTTTTCATCCTCAAGATGCAGTTTCTCTTAGCATGCTTGAGTCATTAACATGGTTCTGCTGATGTTAGAGATCAACTGGAAGTTTAGCTTCACAGCTGGAATGCTTCATACTGCTCATTTCAAGGGAATGAGTCTTTGATGTGTAGGTGGGTTTAGGTCTGATAGAGAAGACAGAATAACTTTGCTCTCAAACCATGTCACACTGTGAGCCCTTTCCTAGAATAATTCCTACAGAATTAGCAAGTGTTGGATGATTCTTAATGTGGAGCATTATGATAAAGCAGTTTCCTTTACAAGCTTGTGTTACATGTCCAGTACAGCATTTTTTTTTTCACTGTAAAGTACGCCCTCACCAAAAAATCCAAACCAAAAGTGATTCTGATGATTGGGTGTTGAAACTGTTTTGGTGGCTGTTTCCTAATGTCCCTGAGACTTGCCGGGTAGATACTAAATTCTGTATGCCCTGTGTTTAATAGAGAAGTCCTCTGTTTGTATCAATGCTAACTGGTTTTAACATTGTTCCCAGTTTAACTAAGTAAAAACTGGACCTTTGTTTTTATATTTGAATTGTAATGGCATCTCTCTGCATAGTAATAACTGATCTGTTACATTAAGCGAGTTTTTTTATTCCTATCTAGCATTTATTTCTCATCTGTTTTACTTGTGCAAGCAGGAGCAAGTTCCTCACTCCTTCTAGCACTTCTCCATTTTTACCTTTCCTTACCAAGTGCTTTCCCTAGAAGAAAATATTTCCTATAGTGTGACATCTTTTGTGATCCCTAGTTAAGATTACATTGAGCTTTGTAGAGAGACATGAGGGTTTTATACCACTTGGAAATGATTTTGCTTTCCTACCCATATATTTGCAGAATTGTTTGTGCTGTCAGCTCTGATACATGAGGCATGAAAACAGTAATGTCAGTGGAAAAAAATTCCCAATTTTATACACAATTCCTATATTAGGTATCTATTTTTCATGTGCCTTGGGAGAAGTAATTAACATTACAAGGATCGCAGGATGTTTCTGTGTTGTCATTTACTTACTAGATTTAGAACAGTCCAACTCTGTGGTCAAAAGTAGTTTAATTTTAATGTACTACAAACCTTAAGAACATGTAAGTACAATGAGTAACACTGGCAGTGGGATCCAGGCTGCTCTCATTTGTCCAGCTCTGAAAGAAAACTACATTGAGCCTTTTAGTAAGAAAATCTTAGAGAGCCCCTCAGGAATGCACGATGGATGCAGCTCTTCAAGAAGCCTGCCCATGCCAAAATTCTGTGTTTGCTTTATATCAAGCTTATGCGAGGGATTAATTTGGAAGCAGAGCTGAGTGGCTTGTGAACTTTCTACCTCAGGTCAGCTGTGCACTAGCTGCATGGTCCAAATTGCAATTTGATGGGATAAATTACTTTGGTGTGCTTTGTATGGACTTTGTTGAAAGAGTGAAGAGGCAATTCATCACAGCAGGTAATTCTGCGTAGCACCACAACTAATTTGCTATAATTTTATTCAGTTAAAGATGAAGCAATGCAATAACATGTCTGGTTGCATAAACACAAGTTCAGTTGATCACATCTGTATGTAGATATAGTATGTGAACTGACTGACCAGTAAAGCAGAGAGAGTAATTTATTTTGTCTTGTCTTCTTGAATTCTGCCAAGATAGTTTTTGTCCAGTTCAGACTCAGATGCCTACACAGACTGATTGACCCGTAAGAGGAATTGCTGTGTTTGTAGAAGCCAGTGTTCCTGTGAAAAAGAGGTGAGGCTTTGAATAATGAGGGAAGTCCCCTTGTCTATCGTCCTGGCTTTTGGAGAATAAACAAGGACAGGTCACAAATCAGATGACAATTGAAATGCAGAAAATGAGATATTGGAGGTAACCGTGCCAGTAATACAGTGGTTTGAATGGATAAGAATTATCCAACAATAACAGGATGTCACCTGACTCTTCCTCGTTTGCATTCCTAGCACTGGGAAATCAGTATAATGCCATCATTTGCTCTTAACAGTCTTTCAAAAACACAATCTGTTTGTAATATTTCCCCAGGAAAAATTCTGCTTAAACTAGGTCTTTTAAGACTTGGTACAAATTTAAGCTGCTTTAGCCAAAAAATAAAGAGCATTTGGATAAAACTTTGGTAGTNAAAAAATAAAAAGGTGAATATCACAGAATACTATGTCTGGCAGCATCCTCAGGTTCATTGTTGCAATGGGGCATTTAATCTTCCTAGAGATTGTACCCCTGAGTATCCAGATACCAGCTCTGTAGCGCTTTCCTTGGCATGCACTGCCTGCTCTTCTTGCAGCTATTCCCAAAGAACAAGGTAGGATCCAGCTCCATCTTTATGAGTGCACAGGGAGAGTTGATTGCTGCCCTGAAGGAGTTGCTGCATAAAGAGGTCAGTCAGGCGAAAGGGGTATTGGACAACAAGCACATCAAACATGTCAAAGTGGAAGTAGTGGCAGTATAGTATAATCCTGGAGTCCTCGGGCCTGGTATTGGAGCTATAGCACATCTACCCTCGAAGGGGTTAAGGGTTTTTTTTGCTGGCTGTGGCAGATCACAGGTTCAGAAGTGGAGAGCAGATGGGGGGAAAATGACTGGAACTTGCATTTTTTGACCCACTGCTCTGCCAGCAATATCTGCCACTCACCTCCATCCATCCACAGGGATTTTCTAAGGATTGTTTCTGGTGAGATCTTGAATCGGTGGCTACTTGGACTGTTACCTAATTTTGCATAGCTTGATGTTATCTTCAAAGTCTCACACTGTAGCCCAGGCTTTTCTTCTTTGTCAGGTCTTCTGAGTATTCCATTAAACCCGTTTCAGCACTTTCTTGACATTTTTCAGCTGGCTTTAGACTTTCATGGGTTTCTTTCAGGTATACCTTTTCTCTGCCTCATCATTTCTTTCCACCCGCTTCTAAAATCTTAAATAAAAGTAATAAAAAAGGCTCGTTGAAATTTGCACACCATTGGAGGATGGTGCTGCACTTGAACTGTGTGATTCCATTATCTTTTCAATGGTGTTAACACTGTGCTTTTTTCCTGCTTCACACTTCAAGAGCACATCCCTTCATTTGCCCAAGAGGTTGAGCAGCAAATGAGTTCAGTGGTCAGGGTGCAGAATATCAGGGGGAAGAGTTGGCGTGAGACTGGAAGAATATATCAGTGAGCAAATGAGAATGGAATTAAACTAATATACAGACCCAAATTTTTCATGTATTCCTTGGGGTATGTACATGTCTTAGTATTAGCTCTAGGCAGTGTATTGTTTGGGAAAAGTGCATTCTAGCATGACTAATCTGCATTTGTCTCCCTCTCCCAAAACATTGTTTCATTTGAAATGTTTTATTTTCCTGTATTTAAAGAATATTCTTGCATAATCCAAAAACTATTTTTCATTTTTTTCTAGAACAATTGGCTGAAGTGTTTCTATTAATCTTTCTATTATTTAGGCACTTCTATCTGCAATACACAATAGAAACAAATGAATTGATTTTTTTGAGACAAGCTTCTTTTTATCCTACAGAAACGATGACTCATGAGATTCATCCAATCCTCATCTGAATTCCTCCCCCGACTAATAAGTTAAATGTGAGTTTTGTGTTTGTATTAAAAGACAGCCTGTGCTTACCTCACCAGGGAGCTTGTTTGTACATGGAGTTCATAAGAGGAAAATTCCTCGCCACAGTAAAACTGCTTCTATGGGCATTAAGGAGCTTTGCAAAGTTTACTTGCTAGGTGAAGAAAACAGCATTAGATTTAATTCATTACTCAAATTTACAGATCCTAGTCTGGCATGCTAGTAAGTCTTCAGGGTAATGCCAGAAGGTTTGTGGTTCTGGTATATGAAGACACAGCAGAAGGCAGAGACATGAAATACTTTGTCTTTGGGCCTGTTAATCCTGCAGATGGAGAGTATCAGGATGTACAAGATGCTACACTGACCTAGGATAAAAAACCCCTCTATTTTCATTCTGACTGAAACAGTCCTGCAAAGGGTTGTGCTGGTGTAACTAAGAAGGTAGTGTGGAGGATGACGATGTGTGCAGGCACCTCAAGTCAGGGTTACTGCTGAAGCCCTGTGTGGCGAGAGGACACCCTTAGCTGGAGCTGGTTCCATATTAGTGCAGCAAAGCCTGTTTAAAGCTAAAATGAGGTATGGCCTTGCAGCTCCATGGTGTGGGTGGACAATGGGGTTTAGCTGAGAGGAAAATAGAGCCTTGTCAGTACAGTTCACAGCATAAAAAATAACCAATTTCTCTGCAAAGCTGTAGATTTTGCATTGTGGTTTTTTTTTAACTGTGGAAAGTCTTCTGAGCATCCAAGCACTCCTTTTTAGTGAAGACTGAAGGAGCACAAGGTAAACAAGTTCCAAAATCAAAAAGCAATTTTGGAGACTTCCAAAGCCTCCCTTATGAGTAAAGTAATTTCAAAGTAAATATCTATGTGCTGAAAAATATTCAAGTTCACAGAAAAATAAGGAGAATGTATTTTTCAGTTTGATGATGTTCCATATAACACAGTATTAGTTTCCTCATTCATTTGTAAGTGTCTGCTCATTAAGCAAGATCTTCTTTACGAAGTGTAGGGGCTGTTTAAATGCTTTAGGGGATGAGCATATTTATTATGAGCTGATAATCCTTGTAACTTGTTACATTAAAATATAAACGGATTATAGTCTGATGAGAAGCATGAAAGTGATTACTAAACTGTGGAAATAAACGTCCTAGAACCCTAAATAGTGTAATAATCCTCTAAGGAGAAATTGCACCTTGTTCATTTATAATGGTATTGTGATTGGCTTTGTTTTAGTCCAACTTTGAGTCAATGCTTCCATGAAAATCTCATGACTTGCCTTCCAAAATGACATCAAAGACAAAAGGAGGAAAACAGTCTTGACAAAACCAGGTCACTACATCAGCAAGAGCAGAGTGGGCTGAGCAACTCTGCTTCCTAAATCAAAGCCTTGCTGCAGGAGCACTGCTGCACTCCCATTAGTGTGTCACAAGTGCCATTCTCAGCAGTGAGGGACCAGAAAGAGTCACAACAGCAGAAAAAGGACTGAAGGCCTTGACCAGAGCCTGCTACCTCTCCTCTGAAAGTGCTGCTGTGCTGAGGTGAGAATGTGGAGATCCTCAGGCATCCTTTTTGGGTGATGTCCTGGTCACAGCTATGATGGAATGCACAAGGAATGAGGGGGAATAGTGAGTGCTTTGTGCCTAAATAAAGCAAAAATCCTAGTAAATAATCTGAGGTGTTCTGCTAGCCCTGTGCTTCCAGAAAAGCAAAGGTCCTTTCAAAGTCTTGGCTAGAAACTCCCAGGGCTGGGAGAGACTTAAGGATCTTCTAAAGCATTCACATCTGAACTGTGAAGGATATGTATGGCCCTGGAACCCACACTGGTCTGCCTGCAGGTCAGGAAGTCATCATATCCTTCTCCTGCCACAGTTCCTATGTATCTCCAGAACAGTCCATTTAGGCACAGAGAGGGAGATTTGAGTACACATACAGGGCCATGCAGGCTGCTTTGAAGTTGCCACTTGCTCAAAATAACTCCTTCATTCCTTCATGTAGTTTGATTGTCTAAAATAGTGGGGTGAGACCTAGATGACATTCATGGACAGGACTCTGCTCCTGGATCCTGTGCAGCTGTGTCCTCCAGGCTGTTTTGTAAAGGGCCAGTTTAGTGTCTACAGCCGAAACTTGACGAGATAATTATAGCTGGCAGGGCTTGGTAATTAATGCCTAATACAACCTACTGTAGCATACTGTTGCTTTTATATGTGTTTTGTGCAAAGTGGGAGTGCTGAGGTGTGCTCGTTTGCTGCTGTCTGGTGGAAAGAGAGTGAAAAATCCTAGACAAAGAAGTAAATGTGCTTCCCATATTTTTGGGTTTTAATTAAATTATCTGCAGTGGCAGTAATGGCAAAGTGCCAGAGCTTCTCCTGAGACTGAGCAGGCACTTTGCAGAGAGGGAGCCTGAATGCAGAAGGCTCATACAGGTGTCTGTGTTCGAGAACAGCATCTGTTCTTGCTAATAAGCCTCACTCTGATGATGATTTACTTAATGAAGAGACCTTTACCTGTGTCTTTGACCGTGTAGGTGCATGGTCAAAGCTTTGGTGTTTCCACAGAAGTAACAGAAACAGCACACGACCTCTGGCAGGTTTCACTAAAGCCATCCAACAGCAATGGTAGCCATGTGGCACAAGCTTTGCTCTTTTTATGGGATATCTCAGACAAGATTTACCGAAAGCAAAGACCACCTTGGGCTTGGAATGACACACTGTGCAACATCTAACGTGCTGAAAGCTGCAATCTGCTCCTGTGCTTGAGATCCAGCATTTCCCCAGCTGCACCTTGCTGGCAGAGATATCCCAGTTTCCAGCTGAAGTAGCTCATCAAGGGGGTTCAGATCAGCTGTCTCTCCCCACAGCATTCTCCTGATGCACCACAAGCACTGCAGGGACATGGAGAGGAGGAGGTACCTGGGTGTAGGTGGGTCTATGTGCCAGGGGATGCTGTGATGGCACAAAGCAAATGCTGAGCATAAGATTGCATCTGCCCTGACTCAACAGGTCATCCAGAGAAGGAAACCAGAGGAGGAAAAGAGAAACTTACTTTTGTGATATTAGGAAGACCTGCCTTAATTTCAAGTGAATTAATACCTTGGTGCTAAGTAGATGACTTCTATCACCTGGGACTTCTCAGTGTAGGAATTTGAGCAGAACAAGCTAATAATTACTCTAGCTCACTGGGATTTAAAATGGAATTTTTGATTCTTGGTGTAAATGGAAAGTGATAGCATAGCATGGGGGAGGTCTTTTAATCTTCTGGATTTATTATATTTTGTAGGATTTTTTTTTTTTAAGCTTTTTGTTTCATCTTGAGCACTGGCAGAGGCAAGCAGGTAACTAAAGGTACATACAGAGCACTTTAGTGGGGCTTTTTCCTGAAATCATCTGAGTGGCCAAGCCCCCTCTGACCACAGCCCCACCCTCCCATCTGCATTTCATAAGGGTATTACCACTGTAATTAATATGAGTTGTATAACGGTACCTAATTAAACTCTGATCATATAGTGTAAATTTAACTTGATTATCATTAGCCTCAGTGAACTCTGCAGGAGATTAATCCTGGTGATTCACTCAGCACAGAAGGCAACAGCAGCAGCTCTGTGGACGACCAAAATATTAGCAAACAGCAATGCTCTGCACCCTGAAACCCTGCAAGGTAGGTCTGGGTACCGACGGTGGCACTGGTGCCAGGGAGGGGACTGTGCTGGGACTGGAGTCTCCCCGTTTGCTAAATTGGTTAAAAGCCACTGGGATGCCAGCAGGCTCCTATGGCGCGGTTCTTAAAATCACTGAATAAGGAGTCTGTGAGAGGATTACAGCTTACATAAGAGTCTGTCCTAAAGCTACAGTCCCTATGCATTCGTGCGCTTTGTACTCTGTCTGCCAGTGATTCGTGGACAACAGAATGTCTTGAATGACTACATGCCATGTTTTATTTAAGATTATTTCAGGTATGGGACCTGGTCCCAGTCTTCTGAATGCTGGTGAGGTTTTGTCTGCGGGAACAGAGAAAAGGCAGCACTGTTATTTATTTATATTAATTACTGCATATTAAAATGCTGTGTGCTTCGTTTTTGTACATTGTGCTAGAGAATTCTTTGCTAAAAAATCCCCATATAATCCTTTTTTAAAATAATAGGGGGGTTTCTGTATCTAGTCCAGAAGTACCGGGCATGGGATTTGTCCTGTCTTTGGCTGAGCATATCTGTTTGTTTGCTGCTAATAATAGTTTAATCAATGGGACTGATTTCTGCTTATTCTCCATCTGACAGTAGCCCAGAAGACCCAGATGACAGCAAAAAAAAAGATCTTTTGTATGTGTCACTTTTTCTTTCTTTTTTGTTGCTTAATTAAAAGCAAAGAGAAAGTTTTACTCCTGTTTGCATGAATGGTCACATCAAATGGTACAGGAAAATCTAGGCCAAGCTGCTTTCAGCAGGCTAAGGAACATTATACCATTGCACCGCTTCCTTTCATAGTAGCAATGCCTCCTAATAAACGTCAGGCACCTTTTGAACTTTCTTTGATACCATTAGCTTTGCTTTTCACAAGTACCTCGAAGCCCACCTTGCCCCCCCCGGCTGCCGTGTCATGGCTGTTGTTAGGAGATGTGTCCGTGTGGGATGGGAAGGAGAGGGATGTGCGCGGGGTGCATCCTCGCTGCCTGCAGAAACGGTGCCGGTTATATAACGCCCTCGCTGGGTAACGAGGTGAAACTCTGTCAACTCTTCTGCAGGAGCTTTCAGAGGGTTTGGGGCTTCTGGCTGGCTGAAGGGTAAGTCAGGGATGTATTCCTCAGGGTGGGGTGTGTGGCGGGGTGCACACACAGGTATGAGTGTGTATGGTGCTGAAAAGGTGCTCCGAAATTACAGGCTGAGATGTGGGTGCAGGCAATGGTACCTCAAGCAAACACGGCCACTCTGCATAGTTAGCACTTCACCTGAAACAGATTATTTTAGGGTATTGTTGCTTTGTAAAACCACTCCATAACTTGTTTATGCTGTTTGTCTGTTTTGCTCTAACATTTCTGAAACACAATTAAGAATAAATTGTGCTTAAGCCACAATGGCTTTCCGTTAATAGTGATACTACTTTGTGAGAGAAGGCTATGCTTAGACATGAAATGCTTTATATCTAACAATCCAAAATGCTGGCACTATTCAGAAAGTAACTTGCTGAGGCTTTGCTGCTGTATTTTGCACTTGCTGTTGTTCCTTGCACTGGCAGAGTTGTGCCTGTTTGCACCTCAGCTGCCACATTTGCTTGTCTGAGTGCAAATGTTCATGTTGACTGGTGACATGCTGGATGACTGTGTCCATGCGTGCTGGATATTCATGTCTATTTTGATTTAAGATTGGTACTGTAAGTCTGGTTATGTTTGCCACTGTCACAGAAGAGCTACTCATGAGCGTAGCATTCTCATGGAGCTACTGTCAAATGTGTGTCTCAGAGCAGAAAACAATCTTGGTTTGCAGTAAGATGAACAATGAGAATGCTTGAGGTTTTGGGCTGTGTTTGCACTGTATGTGCTTAAAGTATCTGGGACTTACTAGGGAAGCTGGTGGTTCCCTTACAGAGACAGAAGGGCTGCAGAGAGGGGCTGTGCGTCCATAGCCCAATTAGCTGTAAGCTCAAAAGATTCAAACAGTGAGAAATAGAGCCCAAATGGACCTAAATAAGTGAGGGATCTGAATTATTCACAAACAGAAATGTTTGTTCCTGAACAGTCAGGTGCCTGAATCCAGAGCAGCCTCAGGCTGTGAGACTGGCATTGTGAGGGTGAGCGTTGTCCTAAAATGAACTATGCAACAGAAAAATCGCTTGTTATGAGATACAGGCTTGTATTCCTCTGGGACTGAGAATTCTCTTGTACTCAATTTTTAGACTCTTTTTCTGTTACCATTTAAAAGGTACTTGATGCCATAATTCCTGTCACTTTGGCTTTTGCATTTGTTCCTTGTAACATTTAACTGGAATAGCAGCTTGCCAGAGCCCACATCCTATTTCATCTATGGTCTTCTTCTCTCACTGTGCTTGGATCTGGTGGTCCCATAGATCTGGTCCCTGGCTGACTGTGTGGCCCTTGTGTGAGGAGATGGGTGTAAGAAGAGGGAAATTATCCCAAGGAGGGGTGTCTCACTACAGAATGCATGAGGACTGATTGCCAAACAATTCACACTGGATCATGGGCAGTCATGTGTGGTGGCCACTTCTTTTGCATCTCCCTATTGCCATTACTTCTGGTCTGTGGCAGAAGTTTTGCAGGGAGCAGTTCCTTGATGTTTTGTACCCCCAGCCCAGGCACACTTTCACATTAAGACAAAGTAGGGGGAAGGGATGGTACTGACAGTGCATAGAAGAGGTTTTCAGGTAACAGGATGTATCTGGATGTTTCCTGTTGATACCTTGACATTTTAATAGTGTGCTCTTCATGCCACCTTGTTAAATCTCCTTGCCTGTTCATTTAATTTGAGAACTGTAAACATTTGCATGTGTTCATTGCTGCAAGAGTAGGTAAAGAAAAGTCTTGGAGAAACTCTTGGGCCAAGCAGTGTAGTAGCATATCAAGCAACTGAGCATCTGAGCTGTGTGGGCTGGTGGGTGTGTTCATGTTCCTGTCTGTCTGCCCTGGCACGATTTTGACTTTAAATGGTACATGCTTTTTATTTTTTCCCCCATTTTTTAACATCCTTAGAAAAGAGCTCTATGGTGTGGTCCAGGGCAGCTACTAGAGCCAGCAAGAGCTGATGAGAGGCAGCCAGGTGGCAGGACAGGACTGGACCTTCATGGGGCTGGGTGGGAGCCTGCCCTGGGACAAGGGCCATGGGCTCTCCACATGGCTGTTCCCTGGTTAAATGGTCCAGGGACTGGAGCAGCACCACCTTCTCTTGCTCCTGCCCCCACTCCTCATTTTGCTTTTCTGATGGTGCCTGGCACATCAAACCCCCTCACCTACAGGCCAAGAGGAGGTTGTCTTACATAGGCTGCCTTATATGTGCCTGTGGTACAGTCACACAACTAATTGGAGCAGAGAGCCTGAACCAGCATCATAAAGGGTCCCCCTACAACCGACGCACCCCAGCTGTCCCAACGTCTCCCTTGTCACATTCCAAAGTGCCACCTCGTGGTGGCTGCTGCCCTCACCAAGGTAAAGTCATTTGATGCACTTCACATCAAAAGGAATTACCGGTTCTTATGAACTTTTCAGGGTATTAAAATGACCTTAAAACCTACTGTGTTTCTTGCTTTAGCTTGGAGATGGCTCAGAGCTGGATTTGACTGGCAACTCAGGCACTGCTTACGGTTTAAGTTCCTTGGGATGGGGTGATGGATTTCTGCTCTCCTCAGCTCTGTCCCCCTCCTGCCTTTGGGGCAGGTTGAGCCCTGAGAGTTTAGCTCCAAACTGCAGCTAGTAACACTCTCCACATCCAAACCCCAGGGGCAGGACCAGAGCCAGGTTTGTCAAATAAAAAAAAAAAGAAATAAAGGCTTTTTATTGGGAGGAAGAGAGGAGAGGACAAGAATGATTCCAAATATTATAGTAAGCCCCCTGAAGTAAATAACTAAGTGTTCTTCCATTTTGGTGTAGCTCTTGGAAAAATTCCCAGGATGTCTCTAAAGAGCTCATTGTAAAACAGTGGGATGTTCTTTTCCCACAGGTATATGGTAAAATAAAAATATTTCACTTTGAATTATTATAGAATTACCTGGACTTGGAAGACCTTTAGGAAATCATTCACATGGGCAGTGTTACATGAGCTGTGATACTGCCACACAGGTCCATGGTTTTGTACAGCAACGGAGGCACCAATTCAGCACATGGTTTTGCCTGCCTGTCTGTAAAGGGGAAATAATAGGTTTGACTTGGGCTCTATTTAAACTTTCACGTCATCATCAGTGAACCTGGTTCTGCTCTTTAACATGAACTTTTTAGAATAAAAGGGAGACTTTGCTACCATAATCTCAGCCAATTTTTTTCCTAGTTGAAGTAATTTTGTTGCAGGAATTAACAGATGCTTTAGTTAATACCAAACTTTTTTTAACATTATAGCACGAGTATGTATAGCTAGGAAGCAGAGGTCATCCTCTGTGTCCATCCTTTTCTGCCTACATGGAAGAGCAGTCCAGCCCTTAACTGCTGCTGCAGAGCACCTTGGGGCAAGTGCTGAGCCCTGTCAGCTGGGAAGAAGACCACTGATGTTGTTTGATATCTTGGGCAGCTGAGTGTAAGGCAGACCAATAAACTGCATTGTTTTCATTGACTCTGGTAGCCCTTTTATTAGATTGCCATTCCCTTCACAGACTCAAGGACCAGAGTAATAAAGGGAATGAAGGATGAGTAATAAAGGTAAGCACAGATGCTTAGCTATCCCAGTCTGTGACATACACAGGCATGCCAGCCCATTGAATTTATTTGCTGTTCTAACCTCACCTTGGCTAGAATTTGATTTTGAGTCTCTGTAGGTGGGTGGATCAGGGAGCCCCCTGCTCAATGCACTGCTTCAGCTGTACAGAAAATACTGTACCAGGTTGAATATTTATTAATAAGCTGATTTTTAAGGAGATGGAGCACCACATCTGAGCTCTCATGGCAGGACTAGCTAATGATATTGGACAGTGAGCAACTGTCACTTTTATAAAATCTGTCATATTGCAAGTAAGCTGCTCACAGCATGCAGTGGAGGTGGGTAGAGTGACAGTCTAATCCACCTTAGGGCTCTACCCAAAGTGAAATTTGGAGTCTGCTTTTCTCAAGAACACAGTTTTCCCTTGTTGGAAACTGTTGTCCCAGAGGCACAAAGAAAGCTAAGGAGCAGAACAGGCATCAGCTTCGAATAAACTCCATCTGTGTGTCTGCCAAAGGGCTTCTAGACCCTCATCCCTGAGCAACAGGACTTCTAAGGAACAGAAGAGACATGGAATTTGTTAGAAAACATATCTTTGTACATTTCTTAGTAATACAGCATGGATTTGAAAGCAAGTCTGAGGATTTTTTTACATAGAAAAGGGGAACTCCATGTGACCCAGTCAGCAGGACTGGACTCTCAGCAAAGCTTTCATGGGTGGGAGCTGTGGAACTAGCACAAAAAGAAGTTCTTGGTTAACTCTTTCTGTTTCCAGTGCAGCAAGATGCAAATCAATTTCTGATCTGGAAACTCTACTGGAATTTCACCTGCACCAGTTTGAGTGCAGCTGGTAGGCTCTGTGATGGCTATAGGATGAGTTTGGGGAGGGAGGAAGAAAGGTATGTACACCCACTTCTGCTGACATCCAGTCCCAGGTTGTTCTTCCCTGCTGCTGTGTTAGGTGTGACTATCCTTTCAGGCTTCTGTGGTAGGAAAACAGTCTATTTCTCCCAGGTTTCTCCCTCTCTTTCTACAAGAGAGACTTCACCTATGCATCCCAGGACAAGTTTTTCAGAAATGATCCCCTGTTTTGGCCTCGTTTGGCCAAAGTGCGTAGCAGTTCCTTGAATTTGAGTAGATAAATAATCATGTTGATGGAAGTGCTGCTTAATATTAAACTAAGTATAGTGCTGAATCAGCTCCTTGATCTTTGGCAACCTTTGTGCTACAGAAGTAATTATGCATGTAAACATTAGATTTTAGATACAGTTTCTTCAGATAACACTGCAGCATATGGGCCACAAGGCTGAACTTTATGTGGCAATAAAAAACAGTGCTGAATGCTGTGAATAGTTTCCTCTTTTGCAAGTCTTTATATCTTTATATTTGCTTTTGACAACCTCAGTGGCATTTAATATGGTTTAACAATATCTTCATTCCCCTCAAATTGTCCTGTCACCTGTGCAGTGCTACACGTGTAGAGGGTGTTTGCTGGTACTGTGGTCTTTCCCACACTTGCATTAGAAGCTCCACATGATCTTGGAATGCTATATTAAATCTGGGGCAGTAGGTCATGCATAGTGTTTGGAGGCTGCCAATTACAATAAGTATTTTGAAATTATGCGGCTGTGCAAAATACGCTTGGAAGGAACTTCAGGAGACCTTCAGCTTTGTGCATCCTCACAAGGAGATCCACAACAGTCAAAGGTAGGGATGTGCTTATGTAACTTCAAGAATTAAAGCTTAAGAAAACAAGGAAAGTGCTTTTAAATGCTACCAGGAAAAGAAGATGGGGTAAACTAAATGTCTTATTAAAATCATTTAGTGACAGGGCTGTAGGTCTAGCCTACCAACACTGACAACAATCACATGCCTCCAAGATACAGAGCTGAGGTCCTTCCATTTCCTGGAGATACCAGGGAGCACATGAGAGTCACTGATGGCCATCATGGATGATGGGTTGTTCCACCAAGGATAACAATGGATGAGTAGCTGGTTTAAGACCAAAGAAGGCAGTTCTATCTTCTGCTCCCTGCAATCTCTGCTACATCAGCTAAGTAGGGGCAAAATAGTTAAAACTGATCTTTTAAAAATTTCTCTTCAAGCATTAGGTTTCAAGCATGTAAGCATGATTTTTCACAGAAAGGAGGTTGGGAGTGGCAGAAGTGCCTTTTCATGGGCAAGATTTGCTTGAGCTGGTCATGAAACTGCACCCTCAGGGCTGCTGAATCAGGTTGCTCGTAAAAGTCAAGGGCATTTTAATGTACAAGATGTTTATATTTCTTCTTGAAGTGTTATAATGAGGATACAGCGATAGCATCAGGGAAATGGGGTCACAGAGCAGAGCCCTGAGAAAGCACATGCTTGGCTTCTCTGGTGCTCATCTCAGGATGTGTTTTGGTTACTGACTGCTAAACATAGCAAAGCTGGAGCTACATTATCACCCTACTGAATGTCAAAAAGTTTGTTGTGTCTTACTGGAGAGCTCATCATTGGTAGCTATACCCAGATGTAATACAGAGGCTGTTGAAAAACACAGCTCTGTTACCATCACAGCACTAATTTTTACCTTCAGGAGGAAGCATATGTTGAAATTACCTTCTAACATCCCAAAGATGAAAATGTTCCTGATTGGAATGACATCTATGAGTATATGTAATATTTTTTAAAGGTAGAAAAATGTTTTCTGGTAGGACTGTGAATTTGGTTCTTGTGTTCTCTGCAGTTCTTCCCCTCTATGGAAATGACTGGGGGATTTTGGATGGCTTTAGCAATTACTTAGGAGATGATGGACAGTTTAAGGTTTTGAATACCCTTTAAATGACTCTTTAGTACAGTGCCTAAGAGATTGAGCATGCTGCATTGCCATTGGAGAGGTCCAATGGGGCATTTATGCCTAAAAGATGCTCCCCAGACAGGAGACTCACCTTGAAGGTCATGCTAGGGAACCCATGAACAGGGATGGAAAGCACCCTAAACAAGAAATTTCTTGGAAACTGGGCCCTTTTCAAGCATTTAAGTTTGGATGTCCTGAGACACTTTTCAGAAGTTTATTAGTATTTACCTCAAGTGAACCTGGCCGTGGGTGTTGGGTTTTTTGGAGGAATTTAGTTTAAATAACATTTCCCATGTCTAGATCTTTATCATCATTAGAAGGGAACTTACTCTGATTGCATGTGAGCTACTGCTGGCTCTCACAAGCATGGCTGTGTTTAGATAAGCCAGGATTTGTTCCTGGAAAGTGGAAAGGTAGAATAAGAATATCTTCCCACCAGTGTGTTGTGAGGGACAGTTATGCCATTTGGCCCATTCTCATTGGCATGTACAAGAGCATATTTCTGCAGGAGTTCTCACAGTCTGACACCCTCCAGCTACCTATGCATGCTGAAGTTGTTAATTTTAATTGGGGTGTTTTCATTTGGTTGTTTTGGGGGAGGAGAGTTGGGGTGTCTTCATCTTTTTGAACTGGCTGCTGTGGTTAAGGTTCCTTCCTAAAGGTGCTAACCAAGGAAATTGAGCCTGTTAGAAATAAGAAGGGTACCATTTATAGCCTTGCCTCTGCTGAAGGAAAACTACTGAAACACAAAAGCTATGAAAAGCTGTGACTGAATTTTTAACTTGCACAGCAGCACTTGGTTGAACAGGGATCAACTTAAGCATGAGCTCAAGTTTGCTGAATAAGGGTCTAAATTAATAACATCAAGTAATAGTTGGTGTAAGAACTGCCTTCAGCTATGTAGGAAATTCAGGGCTGTATTTCTCAAACACACAGGCCCACTGCATTGCAGCATTAAAATGAAAATTTCACTTTGTGTATGGCAATGCAGAAATCTTGTGGGTTGCAATGGATTTGCATAGCAAACAGCTCAGTAACAATGCACTGGGTGACAGTGCTGTTGGAACAGAAGGTACCACTGGTGTTTGGAAACACCTCTCGTATGGGAGAAAAAAAAGGCTGTTAAGACACTCTGTGAAATAGCTCCAGACAAAGCATTGAGCACACAGCAGTATGCAGAAGAAGAAAAACGTGCATTAAGACTTCTCTATCTGTTGCGAGTCATCAAGACTAATGTAAATATGCCTTCTTATAAGCTGTATTTATCTTACTCATATAGAGGAAGCAAAAGTAATGCCCCCGTCATTCACACATAAGTATAGTGTATAGTATTCTGATAATCAGCATTGCATGTGTTCATCATCTCTGTGGCTCATAGAAGTCAAGAAACCAACTAAAGGCAATTCCCCATTCTTGGAAACTTTAACAAATTCCCAGACTCTCTAGTCTGGGACGGCAATGCTATCTAATCTGTATTTGAAAGACAGGTATCAGAGTCGGAATAACATGTTAGTTNTAATGAGAGGGATACTAGTAGATTAACATTTCATGAGATTTTAGAGATGAACCTCTGTCTGCTAAAGTCAGAGGCAGCTTTGCCATTAACAAGGGTATTTTGCCACTGCATAGTCTAACAGTACAATTGCCTTATTAGACTAGAGTTATCTGAAGGACATTCTGTAAATATCAAGGTCTCACTGGGGTTTCTTGTGCATTATTTTGTGAGTAACTAGGGTTTGGAAACTAGATTTTAGAAATACATACATGGAATACTTTAGAAATTCAAGTACAGAGAAATGAGTAACAGACCAAATATTTCTAGGTTTCTAGTGCTTGGATTTTGAGAGCTGCAGAGTATTTTAAAAGGCTGGCTTCTCTGGAGAAAAGGAGACAGCTGTGATGTACACTGAGCCTTGGAGATGGTTTTGTATTTGGAGCCCCCTTTCACTGGATACCCCTATGCTACAACTAATAAACCACCCAAGCAAAACCCTGAGGTCTTTGATGTTGTACCAAAGTTCTCTGGTGCCACAGAGCTATCGGTGGCCACTGTAAAGTTGAGCCTGGCATCAGGCCTCCGGTGTTTATCCCAGCTGTCTTCTTCTTCATGTGTTTGCCTGATGCTTGACTGCTGTGTAAGTTGACTCAGGGAATCTTAAGAATTTCAGCTCTGGAGTCCAGGAGAACAGAAAGGATGCTCTTGGTTCTAGTGCCATAACTGGCTGGTCCTTTGTCTAGGACACTGCAAGTTATTCTTTCCAAGCAAATATTTATTAAGTAAATAGCAGGGGAGAGTTCATATACAATTTGTTAGCATTATGTCAATAAAGATTTATTCTGCTGTGTATTTTAGAAGTTTAATTAACATGAGCTTTGCAATATATGCTATAAAGTAAATAGCAGGCCCATCTTTATGTGGCAGAAGAGTAGTGCTTCTTTAAAAGAAGTTGTGAAAGCTTTCCTAGCACATCCAACTCTATTCAGTGGTATCGTGTGCACTGTGGAATGGCCTGCACATTTCTTAAATCCCCTGTAAGCCCAAATGTCAGGCTTAGGGGAGACTTAAGTCTGTACAGATCTCATGGTGAGCCTTTGCCTGGAGGGTGAGTTTCATCCTACCATCTGAATACCGTGCAAACAATCGGTCAGACTTGAGACCAAAGGAGATGATCAGTTCCACCAGTTTGGCTCTTGTGCAGAGCTGTTCATGAAAAACATATCAGAGGCCCAGGCTGATGCTGATTTTTGGATTTTTTTCATGTTAGTGATCAAAAATATCCAACATGAGAATATCCACAACTGAGCTGTTTTCATATGGAAGGACTTTTTGTCTGAGAACTTGACTGTCCACTGAATTATAAATCTCAGCCAATAGCATTTTACAATTCCTGACATAACCTTTAGCACAGAACCACAGATGGTAACCATGTGAGAAGGCAACTGTGCTTTTGATGTCGTTCTGCATTACAATTACCTCATAACCAATATGTTGTATCCTATGAGTGATACATCATCCTCTGATATCTCATCCATAAAATCTGATTCTGGGGCCTTGTAAATTATTTACACGTGAGGTTCCCATTGGGGAGTCCAAGATACAGGCTGACCAGTGGTGAAAAGTCAGCAGCAGCACTGGGAGCATTAGATAAGAAATCACACTTTGCTGGAGCTGTCAGCCCTGTGAATTTTTAACTATCTGAGTCCTCATTATCTTCCCTGTAATTACCTGTATGCTCGAGGTCAGGTATAGGCATCCGTGTATTCAAGGCTTTGAATCAGCTGGGAAAAAGAAAAACCCTGTTTTGAGAGAGGTCTCTCCAATATGATCATATCACTGGCAGGGTCTGTTCTCCCTAATATTCACCCCCCAGTCGACTGGAGATGTTCTCATTCTTTCTCTGATCCTTTTGGTGTAGCATCTCATGTCTGGGAAAACAATGTTTTTGTACTCCGTTTATTCCAAGAAGAGCTTTCATCACTAACTTTACTATTAACATGACATTTACAACAGGCTTAACAACAAGGAACACATTTCTTGTTCATAATCAATCCTGTTTACTGAACTGAACACAACAGTCAAATTTGCCTTTCTCAGTATTTCTGTTTGCATGTAACGGACCGTTCCCACTCCTTCATTCCTATTCCTCTTTCTGTTTTGTTCACTATTAGTTGCTGTTTGGCTCAGATTTTTCTGTTATTCTAAGGAGTCAGATTGATGAACAGTTTTCTAACACTCTGATAGAAAGAATATTTTTCCAGGCTGTCATTATAGAGGAGTTGAGTAGATGTATATTTTTTCCAAGAGTAGACACAACATTTTTTAATCATTCCTCATCTCCCTGTACATGTTTACTGCTCTGCCACTGTGAATAGGTTGTTACTGATTGGTTTGTTTGTAGCCATCCCCTGCACTTCCATAGAGAAATTGCAGTGGGTAATGGTTTTTCTCTGGACCTCTTTAAAACTCTTCTTTCATCTGCCTCCTGATTTTGCTCTCCCTATTGAAATTTCATGCATTCTGAGGGCCTAGTAGCCCAGATGTTTTCATGACAATGGTGTCTTTATCATCAGAATTTCATAATTAGGTAATTATTTTTTTTCAATACAGTCATTCCGAGATCTTTGTGTAATAAGCAGTTAGATGTTATAATTTGCTAGAAATGCATTTTTTGTGTAAGTATGGATTAGAATAGATTTTAATTTTATAATTTCAGTGCTCTAGATTAGACATTGTAGTAAAGAAAAATTACTTTTTATGTCTATTAGGACATCTACTTTTGTGTTGGTTTTATGCCAGCCAGAGTGAAATACTTTCATGTGTTTTTAATCTTAGGTTAAGTTAAAACTTCTGGTAAAAAGAGATGGTGGGAAAATGGTTTGGGATGATGCAAGAAAATGTAACTAGAATTTTTAAGGGACTGCAGTGCCCTATCCCCTCCTGCTCTGCAATGGGGAAGTCCAAGTGTCAACAAAAATAAAATCTTAGTCAGTCTGAGCCAGTTGGAAGGTGGAATGACTTCAAGACATTTTGTTCTGATTATTTCAACCACTTCTTTTTGCATGTAGCTGGAATACTCGACCAAAAGTAATTTCATTCCTCTTCTTCCTTTTTTTGTGTCTGTATGTTTCAGCTGAAAAATGCAGTGGAAGCAATTGCCTGCAAAAGTGAGCATATTCCAGTAGAAGATCATTTCCCATAATTTCCCTAAAGAGCTCACTCTGTAATGTCACTCACTCTGTCTTACTACTCTTATTTCTTTTCCCTGATGTGCAGTAAAATATTAATCCTCTCAAAAGTTAGGACTGAGTTTAGTCTTTTGGTTTTTCCTTTGCTTCTTAATGACAAGTATTAAACACTGATTTCTAAGGATGTTCACAGCAGCAGATATAGTTGCAAAGAGCACTGGGTAAGTATAATTTCTGTTTCTGTGCTTCTTTTATTTCTAGTAGAAAACTGCCTGAAAACTTTACTCCTAGGCCATCTCTGCTGGTGTTTTGATGGGAAAGCTCCTGATGGCTTTAGGCAAACAAAATGCTTTGAATATGTAGATGGTTTTCTGAACTGGTGCCCCATTAAGTTCTCTCTGGTTCTGAAATACCAGGGCTGCACTGAGATACCCTGGCATTTGTGGCAGTCTTGTGGCTATGATTTGGTTTTGCCAGACTTCTAGGTGTTGATGGCTGTTGCCCTCTTGAGGGAGAACAGGCATAAAGAGCAGCTTTTTCTGGTCACAGATAGCTTCAAGTCTTCCCTGCTGTTAAAGAGTGCACTATGTGCTCTCTGAACACCACATCAGGTCAGGTTAAGGAAGTTGGAGAGAAAACAGCTAAAGCAGCACTGCAGAGGTAAAACAGGTGTCCCTGATGAAGTGTTCCCTTGGACAGTTTCTCTGCCTGTGGCTGTGATGCTGATGGTGGCATTGATGCTGTAGAAAAAATTCAAGATTGCTCCATGTGTCAGCATGATTTGACTCCCAGGTCCAAACTCTGCTGCATGGAACAAGCGTGTTCAGATAGTGGCTATTAAGGACTTAAGGTTAGAAATCACTTTCTGTATTCCTGTCTAACCTGAGCAGATCTTTGTGGTCAGCATGAAGTAAATGATGACCACACCTTGTCTAACTCTTCCCAACTCAGACCCACTATTTCCCTCTAAAAAAGTTAAGTAAGAGGTGACGTCGCAGTCTGAGCCAGGGGTGGCTTTCATGTTACGTGGTTCTCAAAAAGTAGGTTACTGGGTCAGGAACGGCAAGTTCTGACTGTTTGCCAGCTCTGCCTTTTTTTCCCAGTGATGTTTATACTGCTGTGACCTGCCACGCTGAAATGAGTCTAAAATGAACGTGAGCAGTGCTTCAAACCAGCGAGATGGGTTTGATTGAACTTGTCCTTCTGTACTTGCATCAGATTATCAGTTCACAGGATGCTTGCTGTATGGTGGCTTCCTTTTTTGAAACGAAAAGTAAAGCTAATTGGAACCCAGTGGCTAGGAAAAAAAGACTATCCTTTTTAAATTATTACCTTGAAGCCAGAAAACTTTCTAAACTCACTGGAGAGTGAAGGGACATAGCCTCACACAGAATTAAGTACTAGGAGAATTTACTTCCAGATACAAGGTTGTGTTAGAGAACATCCCTCGGGATATCTGCAGAATTTGAATCTAGCTCAGAACAGTGAATTTTGGAATAACGGAGTTTTGACTGAGGCCATGGTTAGCTTGAAATGTCCCCCATCTGCTTGCACTGCTTTTGCAAAACTGTTGCCTCCCCCTGCAGGTGTTCTGTCCTTTTAAACCTCCCCAAAGCCAGAGCTCAAGGCCATGCTGCAGGGCATGTGGAAGGGAGCAAAGTCCCAGGCTGAGGGTGGGAAACTTGAGAAAGAATTGCAGCCTGCTTCCCAGTGGGAGCACAGGGGCAGGAGGATGATAGTTGGACTTAATGATCTTAAAAGTCTAAAGCTGCATCCTAAATGCTGCTATGATTTTGTTTCTATAACTGCAGAGGTGAAGCTGACTCAGACTTCACATGGGTTTGTACCTGCCCCAGGCATCAAACCCCCATGGTCTCTCATGTGCTGTGTTATGGAAGCCTGTGAGCAGATCACTTGTCTCGCTGCTACTGTGGGTTCCATCACCCCATGAGTGGAGTGTGAAGAGAACAGCAGTGACTGCTTTGTTCACAGGGCTGGCATGAGCCCTTTCTGGGCCTGCTCACATCTGGCTGCCATTAACCCCAGTGGCACACAGCTGGACTACCCAGCCTTGCGGCTGCACATACAAAGTTATATCGAAAGGGAAATTCCTTTGGGATGAAGGCAAGTTTTCCTCTTGCTTAGTGCCTTTATGCCCAGATTTCTAAGACCCTGATACTTCAGCTCTCCTTCCTCTGGTTAAGTGTTTGTGGGGTACACAAGGGATGGGTGGCCTGTCTTCAAAGATTTGAATAATCTCACCGATAAAAATATTGCTCAAAGCAAAGCCTCAAAATATGTTCGGTGGCTCGCTGCCAAAGCTGACTTAAGAGGAAACTATGTTCACCATTCAGTCAAGTGATTCATCAAGCTTTCAGTGCTTCTGAAAATTCATCTAAAAGAAATTTAAAAAAAAAAAAAGGCAAGCAAGATTCAAAGAGAGATTGCACCTCACAAAATCTCTGTCTTAAATCAGAGAGAGCTTTCTGCTGCCAGACCAGATGCAGCAGGACAGAGAAAGAACAGCATCACTTAGTGTTCATTGCGGAGCTAAAATGGCATCTAATCACAACGCATCAGCAGCGCTCCCAGAAAATGGTCTGTGCAGCCTGCAAAGGCCACCCTCAGCACTATGGTTTGCACATGCCTCTTCATGTTTCTTGTCCATGACTTTCTGCAACTGGAGGAAAACTGTGTTGCTCAAAGAAGGGCGAGGTGGGTGATGCAGCTAATAAATCCACAAAGCTCCATATTTCAAAGCAGGGATCAGCTCATTTTCTTACCGTTTAATGAAATGCAGTTAAACTGCATCACCTCTTAGAAGACCTGTTATTTATGAGACTATCAACCTCTCAGCACTGCAAAGGTTCCCTACTGGTGACAGCACAGCAGGGCCCTGGTTTATCACAGCTGACTTACAGTTCCCTCTCTGCTGGCAATCAGTTCAGCCACTACCAGAGAATATATGTTAAACCTCACCCCAAAGACCCTAGTGCTGTGAGGTGCCAAGGGTTTGGTGTGGGAAGCAGCATTATAAGAGGCAGCAAGGAAGTGAACAGCTCATCCCCTGTGTGCCCCCTCATTCTTAGAAGGCTGAATCAGATTCTTAGCTGATAAAAGTAGATGTGGCTCTGTTGCCTTCAGCAGAGTTGTGCTGATGTATGCTGGCACAGAACCTGGCCAGGTGTCTGTTTAGAGGCAAAAGTTCTAAAACTTTAAGGAGAGGCATGCGTTTAAACTGCAAAATACCCAGCATTAGTCCTTGCTGGCCTCATTTCTTAGGGGATGGTGTTGATGGTAACTTGTCCTGGAAACTGACCTGTATGAAAATCCACGTCTTTCTTGTGTGCCAAATCCTTGGTGAGTTTGCAGGCACTGTGTGGTTCAATCCTGCCTTCCCCCGTCCCATTACAGGGTTAGCAAAGGAAGTAATGGTCTGTTGGTTAGAGAGCACTGCCACAGCACACGTGCTCACTTCTGCTTCTGCCCTTGCACCGCTTTGGGGCGAGATCTTATGCAAAGCCTGTAGCTGTGCCTGGCCTTGATTTCTCTCTCTGAAAAACAATGACGACAGCACTACATGAGTGCTTTCACCTATCCTTTTTTTGGAGTGGAAAATGACATAAAAGAGCAGATATCTGTGTCTGCTCTTCATCCTTGCTGCACAAATAGCTCTCCAGCCCAGCTTTGTCACTTCAACAGCTGTAACTTGAAAGTAAAAATATCAAAGCTTGATATAAAGGTTCTGCTTTGGAACTCACAAACCATTAATATGGCAAAGGAATGCTCTAATAATACTCTGCTTCCAGTCAAAGAAGGTACATCTGCTCTCTAAATGGACCAGTGGTAAGGAATTGGTTGGATGGTTGCACTCAGAGTTGTGGTCGACGGCTCAGTGTCCAAGTGGAGAAGAGTGACAAGTAGTATTTTTCAAGGTTTAGTATTGGGACCAGTGCTGTTTAATGTTTTTGTTGGTAAACGGACAGTGTGATCGAGGGTGCACTCAGCAGGTTTGCCAACAACACTGAGCTGTGTGCTGTGGTTGACACACTAGAGGGAAGGGAGGCCATCCAGAGGGATCTGGACAGGCTTGAGGAGTGGGCCTGTGAGAACTTCATGAAATGCAGTAAGGCCCAGTGCAAGGTCCCAAGCACAAACATAGGCTGGAAAAGGAATGAATTGAGAGCAGCCCTGCCAAGAAGTATTTGGGGTGCCTGTAGATGAGAGGCTGGACACAAGCAAGTTGTGTGCCGGCAGCCCAGAAAGCCACTTGTGTTCTGGACTGCAACAAAAACAGTGAGGTCAGGAGGTCAAGGAAGTGATTCTGCTTTTCTCCTCTGATCATATAAGACCCATACCTAGAGTCCTGTGTTCAGCTCCTGGGCATCCAACATAAGAAGGATTTGTTGGAGCAAGTCCAAGGGCAGCTATGAAGATGCTTGTAGGGCTGGAGCACCTCTCATATAGAGACAGGCTGAAAAACCAGAGTTTCTTCATCCAGGAAAAGAGAATGCTCCAGACAGAGCTTCCAGTAGCTAAAGGGGCTACAGGAGAGCTGTGAAGTGACTTTTAACAAGGGCATGGAGTGATAGGACAAGGAGAATAGCTTTAAACTGACAAAAGGCAGGATCAGATTAGATATTAGGAAGAAATTCTTCCCTATGAGGGTGGTGAGGCCCCGGCATAGATTACCCGGAGAAGTTGTGGCTGTCCCACTCATGGAAGTGTTCGATGCCAGGTTGGAAAGGGTCCTGAGAAAGCTGGTCTAGTGGGAGGTGTCCCTGCCCATGGCAGGAGTGTTGAACAAGATGATCTTTAAGGTCCTTTCAACCCAAACCATTCTATGGCTCCATGATACTCTCCATGTATGGGATCCTGATCTGTCAATCTCTAGTTACACTTGATAAGATGCAACAGTTGCTCAGGGGACTGATAATAGTATATAGAGTCCTCTGGATCATGTGTTGAAATCCAGACCAGGCCATTAGCGATTAAAAGGTCTTATCATCTGATGTCTCTGTCCAGTGATTTGTGCAAAAGGAGCCTCAGCTCAGCAACCAAAGCATAAACTTTTCAGGTTTTAGGTTGCTGGATTTTTTTTTTCTCTTTTTGTTTTGAAGGGAGTAAACTGTCTTTTGCAATCCCATCCCTGCCTTCTTTAGCACCATGGCCAGCTGTCTGTAGGCAGGCAAGCAGCCAGGCACACATGGGGTCATGGTGTTTTCCTTCCCTAAAGATTGTTTTCCAAACTAAAGCTGAAGTATATTACAGTGAGGCCCTTGGGAGAGTAGCCAGCACTGGCTCTACTCATATTGAGTTTGTTTCGAGACTAAATACACAGTTGTTTTCTCTTGGCTTCTTAATACAGTAGCTATTTAGGCATATAAAAATAATAGCTCATAAAGTATGATGCATAGGTTTCCTCTCTTTCTGTTTCTTACATGAAAAATACCCCAAGTATTTATTTTCAAGAATTATTGGAAAAATGGGAAAGAATGAAGAAAACCTTCACTTATTGCTGCATTTTCATTTAGATACAGATATGTTTGTATTCCATTAATTTATGGTGAGGTTTTATACTATATATATCATTCCCATTTATTTATACCTGCTAAGATTTTTTTTCCATCTGAAAACAGCAGGTGAGTGTGAAAGGCTCCATAGTTACCATTCACTGTAACAAGTGAAAGGAAAGGGAAAGGAGGTATTTTCTTTGTCTGTCCCCAAAACAAGGCCATGCTAATGTTCACACACAGATGTTTGTGTTTGAGAGCGTTTTATAGCAGAAAGACCATTGTTATCAATGGCTGGTCAAGCACAGAATTCAAATTCTCCGCAAGCCAAACCCAGGTCTGTGACTTGCAGATGTGGTTTATACAGTCGTCTCTAAGTGATGGGAACTCAGGGGCTGGGCAGCCCCATCTTGATAGTCACGTGTGACTAAGTGAAAGTGGCTGGTTCCTCTGCCACCTACCTCTACTCAGCTGGGAACACCAAGGAGGATTGATGCCTTCCCTTCCCCGCAGGACTGTGAGCCTGGCACTGACCTCCCTGGATACAGCCACCTGGGAGCCAGCCTGCTGCCACAGTCCTCACCTAGCTCCAGAAGAAGGTCCCACCTCTCAAACCTCCATGCTCTTGTGAAACATCACTGGTTTTGGAGGATAATAGAAAGCAGGGAAGGAGATGATACAACCCCAGTTGCCTGGAATGTTTTAGCAAAGACTGCCACTTCCAAGCAGCTCTGGAACAATGTCTTCCCCAGCAGAGGTCTCAGTCCTGGGAGATTCCCTCCAACTGGAGATATTCCAGTGGCAGGACATTGCTCCTCCTTCCTCTGTTTTGAAAGATCCCAAATATAGGTCCTAAGGAACATTTGCCAAATGGCATGCCAGACCAGAAGGACTAGGAATCTCTCACTTGTCTTTTCTCAGTATTTTTGAGAGCTTTGAATTCTTTCATCAGAATTTACATCCTCTCTCAGACAACCACCAGTGTATCCACAAGCACAGCCTTTTTCTAATGGGAAGGAAATACAAACAGAATCTGTGAGCCAGATTGCTGACTGATATGTATCACTGTTGATCTCATGATGATTCATACTGATTAAAATCATGGCACGGCAGTCCCTAAGGCACTCCAGTAAGCTCCACAGTTATTGGAACACCTTTTTTTTCACCTCAGGATTTAAATCTTGGCCCAAAACATTTAGCTTCACAAAAGCCAGGCATGAGAGCTAGGGATTTCTCCCTTTCCCTGGCATTTAAAATACATTGTGATATTCCATAAATTGGCCGATGTGTTAGTAAGGAAGACCTCTGTTACAACAAGGAAGGTCAATAGGGAATACAACCTCTATAAGTTTGTAGAGGGCAGTTTCTAGCTAATTTCTTCAGGTCATCTCTTTACATAAGCACTGACCTGGTGTACCTGCCTGAGATCCCAGATTCAGGGAGAAAGATTAGCTTATATGCAGTCTGGTGATTGCTGGAAATATGTGAGCTGTTCTCATGTGAAGAAACCCTGCCATGCCTTAGACTCCCAGAATGAACCATAGACTTACTTGGGAACTTTTGCAGAAATAAAGCTTGGATCTGGACTTTCTTATTAAACTCAATGGTGGCCACACCAAAGCTGTGCTTCTCCTCTGCCCAGCACCCTCCATTATCTCTGTACTGCAACCACTCACTGGCTGTGTTTCACCTCTCCATCTGCTCCCTAGGACTCTGCACTTGGAGTAGTTAAACTCTTTAAAGAAGCTAAGTTGAGCCTGATCCAAATATCCCAGGCAGACATGAGCCCTGTTGCCTCCATCACCTCAGTATGGAAAATCCCAAACCTACACTGATTGCCTGAGATGACACTGAGCGACCTTCCTGGAGACAGAGACGGTGCTGTCAGACCTCACTGCTCAAAGTCCAGAGGTGCCAGTAGTGTCCATTTCCTCACTGGTGTTTGAAATGCCTGGAATATCTGTCGGTGGCATGGAAGGAGGTTTTCAGAATTTACATCAGAAAATAATGAATATATCTGCAGGGGGAATTCCTCACTGTATACTTTTGTTTCCTATTTTGGAAGGTGCCAAAGGAGAGGAGATTGAGAATCTCTACTTTGAATGAACCTAGAGACTTACATTTTTTCCCTTTCCATGCAGGCACTTCCTAGGCTGTTCTTGTGTTTTTTTCCGTTTTGTGTTTAACAGTCTGAGCTGATGATGGACAGAGATGCCATTAAGATAAGCACTTGTACTGTAAACAGAAGGATCACAAGCATCCTCTTGGGTGACCTTAATAAAATGTTCAGCTCTTTTTAAAGACTGAGGAGAACTGTGACACTGATCAAGTCTTCAGATCCAGCTCTTGTCCTGCTCACCTCTGCAGCTCCCCAGATGCTTGTCAGTACTACCTCAGGTGAACTTAGTGGAAAAAGACAAGCCTGAACATGAGACACATTCTCTTAATTGCAGCAAAATATGGTTGTTGTTTTTTTCTTCTTATGAACAGGAAGGGATCAAGGCAAATGAATTCTAGAGAAGGCTTTTTTGGCAGTTTTTGGCCACCACAGGGAGTGATTAACCTTTTAAAAACTAGACTCATTAAAAAGTCTTGAGAGCCCACAGCAGGCTATCTTCAAGCCTGTTGCTTATGGCTATTTAATTGTCCCACATGGAGCACTAAGTTAGGATGGTTAGGTGGTAATTGGGCAAATCAACCGTTTTCAGGAGGATGTGAACATGTTTGGAGCATGTAGTCACCTTGATCCCAGATGTGCCAAAGCCAGCAACGAAGGAGTAGTGAACCCTGCACTTTCTGCAGATGAGTGAGCACAGCAAGCCCTGAAGCACCTCTTCCACAGGCTGTGTGGCAATGAAAGCCAGTTTTATCTATATTTCACCTGAAATTCCAGAAATTTTTCTTTTCTACTCCTGCTTCTCACCCCTTTCAATTTTGTGTTGCTTGACAAAGAGGTTTGAAATGGGTCTGGCATTGCATGTTCAAGAGGGGACTTTGTGGTTCAGGGGCTGCAGCCTCTGATGCTGCCCATGGACACCCTGCCTTCAGAGCCGTGGCCAAACTGATGTGCAGCAGCCCAGGATTGCTGGAGCCCTGCTCTTCCTGAGCTGAATGGCTCTCATTGCTTGTGGGATTTGGTGGCTGAGGAAGAGCCATTAATTCCAGCTCCATGACTGAATCCCAATAGGAATAATTGCAGAGTGCCCACCAGAAGAGCCCTCTATGATTTCAATGGGAGAGCAGCTCCCCTACACATCCAGCCCCAGGACAGTGCATCCTACACTTCTGATAGTTCACTGCTGCCTTTTACCCTAGACTTGGCTGTCCTTCCATCTGGACTTTTCATTGCGCTCTTTCAGCTGAAAGACTCTATGTCAGTCTTTTAGGACATTATTTCATTCCTCTGTGGCTTGGGGTTTTCTGTAGGCAGGGCATTTGCCACTGTTGCTCTGACACAAGCAGGCAAGGGTTACTTAACTACCCACATCCTTTAAAAATAGAAACACACAGCCCCAAAGTACTTAGACATGTTTTCATCAGTGTATACAGTGAGCTTTCTCCCAGCTATCCCAGTCTATTAATAACAGCTTCCAAACCTTTGGTTTGCCCAAGCATTTAGAAAAATTCACTTTTTCCAGACAGTGGCTGTTGGTATTTCTGTGCTCTGAGATCAGAGCTGCCATCCTGTTCAAATGCTTGTTGAGAAGAGGGGGTGCATGGCTCACTCACCCAGTTCTTTCTTTCCTGTGATCTGGTCTTCCCCAAGGATCACAAAAATCCCATGTCTTTTACTTAACCTTTTATTAAGAACTGACCACAGAGAAGGGGACAGAGAGGAATTAGAAAATTTGGATATACATTAAAGTGTAGGAAATGGCAGGGAGAGAGTAAAATAGCAGGGAGAAGAAAGTGTGGAAAGAAAGTGCCTTTTTGTTGTGAAAGTATAAGCTGAGAGTCAGCTTTCAGATGCTTTTAAAATAAGATATTCTCCTAGAAAATATGTATCCTGATCAATTCCAAGCCCTCATGGATTTTTGAGGTCTCACGGGAAAGGGGACAAATTGAACTGAGCACCAGTGCCATTTTGTTACTTTTTGATGAGAAATGCAACCGAAAGATTTCAAAGTGTTTTGGTTTAGGTTTCAAGTAAAAATGTAAGGATAGGTTCTTCTAGCCTGGACAATGAGGCTTGCCTTGGTTGGTTAATACAAATACCAATGCATGGATGATATAGAGAGGACTGGCTCTCCAGGAGGTATGATTCACACAGACCCATGAGCTCTGTACTGATAAGGGGCTGTTCTAAGCATCCTGTGGCCCCATAGTGCCTGTGGGTCATTTGTCCCTGTTGTGTTTCTTTGAGGCTCAGGCCCAGAGCAGGGCAAGTTTTTCTTCTCCTTGTCGTGTTCCTGACACTTTCATAGAATCATAGAGTGGCTTGGATTGGAAAGGGACCTTAAATATCATCTCATTCCAACTTCCTGCCATGGGCAGGGACACCTCCCACTAGACCAGTTTTCTCAGGGCCCTCTCCAACCTGGCATTGAACACTTCCATGGGTGGAAGAGTTCAAGCTTCTCTGGGCAACCCATGCCAGCGTCTTAACAGCCTCACAGGGAAGAATTGCTTCATAATATCTAATCTAACCCTGTCCTTTGTCAGTTTAAAGCCATTCCCCCTCATCCTATCAATTTCCTTCCTATATCTACAACTATGTCTATGTCCCAGCCCTGAAATGTTTACAGCATGTGAGGTGCAATTCTTCTGTGCAGAACAACCTTCCCTCTCTTTGGCCTTCCTTAACGCTACTCACAGCTGGAAAGGTTGTTGACACACAGGTTTATCCCTAAGGATCCAGGAAAAAGCCATCCTATCCATTTATCTTGAGATTACAGTTTAGCCCCTGCTCTGGCTCTGCAGTCCTGCTGCTTGTTTGCATTTTTCTGTACAAGGTTCTTTCCATTTCTACACATTAATCTTTCTTTAAAGCTCTACACCACACTGAACAGACAGGAGGCACAGATGTCTTGATGCAGATTTGGGTTTGTTTTTTTTATTTTACTCTTTAATTTCTGCAGTCCATTGAACAGCAGCAAAGTTCAGGTTACAAAAATACTAAATATTATTTTTAATGGAAATTACACCTGCTTAGCCTAACCTTGCACTACTCGCCTAGTGGTCAAGAACATTTCAACTTTATCTTCTGGTGTAGTATTTGGTTGTGCTGAGGAAGGGATGGCATTTTTCCTGCTATGGAAATCATCTGTCTGGTTGGTTCTGGTTGGGACCATCTCAGCTGGTTCCCCTGGATATAATTTTAGGACATCCTTTGGAAGTCCTTTCTCCTTGGCATTTTTTTAAACAACCTTCATGCTACCAGAGATCAACATCAGCACGTGCTACAGACTCTGTTTCAGCCTTTTACAGTCTGAGGTCAATAGAGATACTTTGGGTGCCCATGTTATAAAGGTGAACTCCTAAATTACCATATGAAGTATGGGCTTTGAATGTATCCCATTTTTTTGTTGCTGAGCAGGGAAAGTAAGAGGATGCAGCGCTGGACTGATGGTCCTCTCAGGCTTGGCACAGCAGATGCCCAGGGCCTCACCACACTCTAGATCTGGGCTGGTGCCACAGTGAGGGCCCCTTTGCAGACTTCCCTGGACCATCCCTGCAAAGTGACCACAGGCAAAAGGGGAGAAAATTGGGCTGCTTCTACCTCCCTGCTGATCAATATATTGTCTCCTCTATTTCAAACCCAAGCCTCGGCTCAGCCACACAGTGCTCACCAGCCAGGGCAGTGTGTTTCAGAGATGGACCTGATTTTTGGCATGCTGCTAGAACTCCTTGTGAGAAGCTGCAAAATAAATTAAACATTTCCTTGGCACTTTATTGCTTCCCTGGTTGCAGGTTTCTCCCTGTGGCAGGTGATGTGGGTGCTGTTGCAGTGATGTTCTTGCATGGGGCAGCTACTTGGGGCTGCTCTTGACAGTGCTTTTTTGTGGCATCCCCGACAACCCGCCTCCCTGCTCACTGAGCTGCCACTAGTAATTGGGACTGTTCCATTATATTTAGAAAAGCTGGTTAGAGCCCTGATTTATAAAATACAAATCTGTCACATTGACAATGTAGATTTTTAATGTGCTCAAGCTTTAAAATCGTCTGTTTTGACTTTCTCCAAAGGTTCCTTTTTGGCAGCTCAATTGCAGTGCTCCCTACTGGGACTGATTTAAGGGGAAGAAAGGACATAATGTACTTATGAGTGTAAATGATGTATGTTTATTCCCCTGAATTGAATAAGTGGCAAACCCAGAATGTGAAAAAGTTCATCAACTATGTACTTTTAACTTTCTTTCCACCAATTATGATGAAGTTTTGCACTTCCCTGTCAGTTCTGCCATATAATAATACTAGATAGTCATGTAGCTTTTATACTACCAGCAGAAAGTGAAGGCACTTATCTCAGCTCTGAAATATAGTGCTCATTAAAATGGGTTTGAAAGTTTTTAAGATCAATTGTTGTATTTTCTATTTGTATTCAAAAATGGCCAGCTTCATTATATGGGGCAAATTCAAAATAGTTCCACTGAACTAGCCCAAATTTACACCCTCAAAAACCCAATATCAATCAGGTGGTCTCGGAAAACTTGAGTTTCTTGTTTCTAGATGAGTTAACTTACATTACTTCAGAAGAAAATTTTTACAAATACAGAGAAAGAGAGAGAGGGAAGGAGAGTTCCTCTTTCCTGCCCCACAGCCCCAAGAGACTGGGCAAGTAGGAGCCCAGAGTTGGACATAGCCCACAGTACATGGGATGGGTCAGGATACAGAGAGACGTGGGGACTGGAAACTGGCATGACCCACAATCACGATGCAAGTCCCAGTGCAGGTTTGATCAGACCTTCTGTGATGCTCATCCATTCATCTAAGCCAGCACACTGTGCTGCCCACTGCTGCCATCTCCAGCTCTGCAAAGAGCTTTCATGAGAAATGGGCTGTGTTTTAGCTACTGCCTGGTCCTCCGATCACCAGAGGGCTGCTCTGGCTCAATCCCATCTTCCGTTTGTCCTCGTGCTCATCTCGGCTGTTGTGGCATAGTCTCTCTTTCAGCTTGAACTCTGCTTGTACTTTTTCCCTTCTGAGCTTAGAGATCCATGTTTTGGCACATCCTCTTGAACAGCTTCACCCAAGCGTGAAGGGAGGCATGGCACTGATCTGCAGTACTGCAGTGCCAAGGGATTCCTGGCAGCAGACGTGACCCTGCAGGTTCCCATACAGTTGGGTTTGCATCAAGGTTCTATTTGCTAAGTATTGGAGTCCATCTGCTGCTCAGGGATGCTGACTGCATGTAGTCTAGTCTTGCCTGGGACATGATGAATTTCTGTCCTTCTCAACTGGTTTCTAATTAGTGACTGAGGTCTACACTCCTTTCTGGCTGGTTTGCAGGACTTTTTTTAAATTTTTTTCACATAGCGACCAGCTTATGGACCCTTTTGTTCGGTTTTGATTTCAATGCTGAAGGATTCACATCAGTCTGGTTATAAGAATTCAGTTATCATGCTCAGGGTCATATTTTCCCTTCTGCCCTGCCAAGAGCACAGGAAATCCAGCACAAGGCCATGAGGAAGGGGTTACAATGCCTCCACAAAATAACTCCTCCTATTCCCTGACCTGCTCCAGCTCCCCTGAGCAAGATCAGGATAGGAGTTACTGGGTGGAGGGCCTGGCAGAAGGGACTGAAGCCATCAGGCACAGAGGGACCTTCCTCTGATCCTCTCAGCGTGAGATTCAGCTCTGAGCCCAGCAGCAACAACTCCAGTCCTCACAGCTCTCCTGTTTCTGGAAGAAGTCAGTGTCATGGTTATAACTCAAAGATTACTGAGCTAGCAGTCAATGCTGGCAGACAGTTCTCGTGTCCCTCTGAAGGCTGCTCTTGGAGCTGGCCTGCCTGCTATCACCATGATGCCACTCATACAACCCTCAGATGGATTAATCATCAAAAACAATAATAAAAAAGACTTCTGCAGCCTTCCCAAGGGTTCTGAGGTGGTGCAGGAATGCTCAGGAATGGCTTCAGCTCCTATTTACATTTCTGAGGGACATTTGTTGTTGGTCAGAAGCTGAGAAAGAGCTGCTGCATCTCACTTTAAAAATAGCCACCTTTGTCCCTGTGAATTTTATTAACAAATGACATATTTTACTGCCTGACCATCAGAAGGAAAGGAAAATTAAGATGTTACCAGTGTACTCATTTGTTGCCTCTATGGCAGTAAAGAGAATACCTAGGCCATGCTAAAGCCTACGCACTGCCTAATCCTTTTACCTACCTACTCTAAGATCTGTCTCTACTCAGAAAAGACAGCCCAGAGGAGGGAGAGAAGACACAAATTGTCCTTTTGCTTGCTCAAGCCCAGCAAGAGGCTTGTTCTCTAGTGAGGGATACTTGGGTAGCACAAAGGTCTGCACGTAAACATTGAAAGTTACTGGGCTTAAAGATCCATGAACAAAAATTCAGTTCTCACTTTTTATGTATCTTCATCATTAACATTACGTGAACATAGAGAATTGGTGTTAAAAACATACCTTAAATACCAAAAATACAAAAATAAAAAGAGAGAAATGTAACGCAAGAAGGTTGCATTTCTAAGTCTCCAGCAAAATACCAGCCTATTCATAAGTCAGATGCCTTCTCTTTTTCTAGGAAGGCAATGCAGGAAAATAAGATGTTTCTTCCGTTTCCAAAACATGCTCTCTTTATGCAAGCTGACTAGTAAAGTTCTGCAAGGCTGCCACTGCAAATAATGCTTAAAAAGAGACTCCAAACCTTGAACATATATACACATTTTATGTTAATTATGATTTGAATACACAACTTCACTACACATTTCAAAATAAAATGCACCATCAAAGAACACTCCTGCCCATCAAAGAGGGTTTGTGAAGATAACGAAGTAACCCATTCACCATTGTTCTTTCGCAGCAAGTGCTGGTACATTTTTAAGCTACTGACAAGCCTGTTAAATAACTGGCCATCTTTTAAGCTCAGGCACCCTGGAGTGTAGGAGGCGAATAATTCTCAGGGGGGATTTAACACAGTTATGTAAAATAATCTGAAGCCATCCTGGTTGCTCCAGAAAGATTATAATTAAGGGCAGAGTTGGTTTTTCAGTCTGCTATCATCAGTTGATTCTTCTTTGTAGCAAAGCAAAACAAAACTCCTGTTCTCATTTGTTTGAGAGGTGGTTTCTGTTCCTCTCAGGAAGAGGAAGGGGATTTGGACATGTTGCTGAATGCTCTGCTGTGAGTCTGAGTATTTATGTCACAGAATATCTTTTGAATAGTAATTTTTAACATCTGATAAATCTTTCATTCTTTTTGAGCAGAGAAGCAACGTCATGCTGGGCTTCATGCAGCAGACACTCAGCACTCACTAACCTCTGCAAAGGCTTGCAAGCAAAATTCCCAGTGTTGGTGTTCAGCTTTGACAGTCAGGAAGTTGGCAATTGCATAGCTTAAAGCTGGGGGAACAGATTTTTTTTTCCACAAGAGCCTAGTGACAACTAGATTTTAAAGCAATCCTTTGGCATCCTAACATGTACCTGTGATGCACACAGAGTGCAACCCATACACCTTCATGCACTGTGTCCCTGTGCTTGCTGCCTGATGGGTAGCGGGGTGAGAGGAGACCTCTGGACTGAGCTGTACCTTCAGTACTTTGTTACCTTCTTGTTTAATCCATTTCTCTCCTGCTTCCTTGTTCACTCCTGCCCTCCACATGACAAATTTTCATATATCCTGGATAAAATAGTTTTTTAATTACCCTGGCTCTGTCACGAGTTGAAGAGAAAGTCCATCACCATGCCAGACAGGGTGGGGTGGAAGTTTGGCTTTGTGTGCCATTGCATCAACTGCCACTTGTGCCACATGTCTGAGGAGACCTGAGAAAGAAACCCTCAGCTCATGTTTGGGAAGCTCGTAGCCATGGCAGATAAGCCGCTGTTCTGCTGACAGTCTCCCACAACTGCATGGTTAAACCACGGTGGCCAGAGGAGAAGGAGCATTGTGGAATTTATTTAATATTACCCAGTTTTTTTAGTAGTACTGCCCTTTTTTATTCCACTATAACTAAAGCAGAACTTCTCACAGATGACTGTGTTTAGGGTCGTTTGGATGACCTGCAATATGTTTACATATTTTCCACTGCTGAATGGAAAGGAAAAAATGAGTGATACTTGTAGGTGTCTGCCTTGTTTGCAGATGGTCTAGATTTCTGCATAGCTGCTTCTCTGTTACACGGGGCTTTCAGATTTCACTATTGATTAGAGTGGTTGCTTTTCCAATTAAAAGAATTCCCAAGTCTAACTATTGACTTGGGCAGTAAATGTGCTGGGTTATTAAAGATAAGAGGCTTTAGTCAGAAAATACGGCACCCTCTCTCGCAAAAGAGGTCAGTGTAACTCGAGCAAAAGAGTGTCCTAAAAATCAGAAAACAAGTGAAGAAAACGAGGAGCCAGGCAAATGCTGCTTATGTAATCACGGCAAAGCAAGTAGGACAGAGGAGAGAAGGGGCAGTCGTGCTCAGCATTTGTGTGCCCACTTCTCAGAGCAAAGCACGGCTGCACGTGTGGCGCGTGTTCCTTCTGTATGGGGGGTTGATTTCACTCAGCAGAGCCTGTATGATTAAACAGAGTGCAGATGTATTTGCCTGTCATGAAATGACAGCAGTAGGAAAGTGTCTCCTGTTGGAATGAACTTTCACAAGGCTTCAGTATACAGCAGCTTGTGGTAGGTCAGACTGGGTTTTGAAGGTACACTTCAATCCCTTCTGTAAAATACTCTTTCTCAGCTCTTGACACACATCCCCAAAATATTAAAACAGCACAACCATTTCTGGAAAACAGAATTTCCTGCAATGAGGTTGAAGTCACTGGGCACCCTCCCACGCCTTGCCCAAAAAATTGCTTGTCCATGGAGACAGATGGGCCCTTCCAAGCAATCTTCATCATCATGTTGGAGCCAGAGTCTTTGGAGAAGCCTCTATCCCTCCACCGTTTCTAGAAACAAGCCAGAACAATTAGCTGGGAGTAGCACTGAGCTCTTAAATAACTGAACTTGGTTCAGATGAATCCTGTCCTGGGGAACCTGAATTCCTTGAGGTAGTGCACAATTACCCTTGCTGGAAGATATTCACACCTCTAGGCATAGGTCTTGTACATGGTTTATGGTGTGTAGTGGCAGTTACAGGATTTGCAACATTTTATTTGTATACTCATGTCCATCACCTGAGGACATGAAATTCCCGCTTATAAGTGTCAATAGGAAGGTATGCTGCTGGACAAACAGAAATGAGTGTACGTCAATGCTGGAGATACAAAGAGCCAGCCTTGGCACTGGGGATATGATTTGTAGCTCTGCTTGGTCTCAGGCACATGGAGACACTGGCCCCGTTGATGCTGAACAAACACAGAAGAGAGCAACAGTCAGAACCCACAGGAATGTCAAGTGTAAGAGGGTACTGGAGGCAGTGGTGGACGCAGGGAGCAATGGAAGAAAGGTAGGATGACCAGGAAGTTTGGCCAAGGGGGCTCTGAAGGGTGACTAAGTCTTTGTGATACAGCTCCTTCTGAAATACGCTCTTTCACAGTGACACCAAGGTTTTAATAAACACACAGCCATAGGTGGAAAAAAAAAAGTGTCTTTGGTCCTTCTCTCTTCACATCAATAACTGGTCTTTTTTTCCCCCCCTTCTCCACCTCCATTTTTTAAATTTTCCTATGCTTTTAGAGAGCTTTCCCTTACATCAGATGACTTTTTCCACTTCCTTGTATAAATTTTACTCTTGTCTCCAGTCCTGAAGTATTTATAGCTCAATGGCACACATAACCATTGGGCATACAGTAATTTCTCTTTGAATACTTTCCATATCTCTCCTGTGTGCTTTTCCACCCACACGTGTTCCATTGCCTTATCCCGAAGGATGTCTTTATTCCTCCTTTATGCTTTTGGTGTCTCTATTGTTTTTTTCATGTCTTTCTTCTAGATGGGTTGGGTGTTTTTGCACATCACACAGCTTGAAAAAAATTTCTCTTCAGACTCTTTCATTGAATCAAATCTTATTCATCTGATATGCACACAGACTAAAATTCAATCCTGAGTGAGAGAGCGACCTACCTGCTATGGGAAACCTATTTTTGAAGAATTTTTGCAACAAAGGCCTCAGATTGGCCTCCACAGAGGGAGTAACTTCACCCACAAAGGAGTCCCACTGTCTAAAGCACAGCTGAGACCTTGAAGATTGTAATTGTATCAAGATATTTTGTTGTTGGCATTCTCTTTCCTGTATTTTTGCACCAAAGCAGAAAACTGAGAATCTATTTTTTTTAAAATATTGACACAATTTTTCTCACAAAAAAGTAATAATAATGATGATTCAAATTGTGCAGTTACTTTCGTCTTGTTTTTATTCATCCCTGTATGGTAATACATAGGGAATAGCTACCTACAAGAATATTGCTTTCATTTTGATAGGGACTTATAGTCATTCATCAAAGGACACGTTTGAGAAGGCAAGCTCACAGAATTGAAAGTAATGACTCTGAACAAGACTTTAAGAGTCACAGTTAAATAGTCACAGTGAATTAGAAGGACTATAGTCAGGGATATTATGTTATATTACATCTGTTGGTGCAAGCCTTCCTTTAATCCAAGAAGAATGATAAAAATCTGCAGAGGAACAAGAGTGACAGAAGGACTGGAAAATGTGTATTTTGGTGAAGGTGTCCACAAGTTCCACCAGCTTGGCTTTCTGAAGAAAAGATATAAGGCTGACTTGACTGCAGTCTAGAAAGAGCTAATATTCCTGAGAAGGAACACTAATGAGCTGGAAGTCCTCCTATTCAGCACATAAAAGCATAAAGGGAGTCAGTGGCTGGAAGTTGAAGTTAGAACTCCTAAACAAATTCAATTTACACAAATCATTGTGGCTCATCAGGGATCCAAACAGATCCTCACATGGAACAGGGCTGTTCCTAGTGCAGAAAGACAGACTTTCTAACATGTCAGTGGTTGGCTCAAAGGTGCTCCCAGCTATGGACACTGGCAGCACCACCTCGTGATCTCCACGTAAGGACAGTGTAGACTGGCCAGCAGTCATGGGCCACATGGGCTAGTGGGGTATCTAACACTCTTTGTGAGCTTAAGCACTAGTTCAGGCAGGAGTTAGTCCAGACATTGCATGTGCTGCATCAATGCCTAGAGATCTGATGAGAT
Organism: Neodrepanis coruscans; assembly: GCA_013400695.1. Taxonomy (NCBI): domain Eukaryota; kingdom Metazoa; phylum Chordata; class Aves; order Passeriformes; family Philepittidae; genus Neodrepanis; species Neodrepanis coruscans. The sequence goes on along the minus strand of VYZS01068507.1, from coordinate 119 downwards.
TGCCAAGACAGATTTAGTTTATAGGAGTTTATATAGAAATGCTGCAAGAAATATAACACTGTTTGGCCTGCACTTTCAAAGATAAAGTGCACCAAGAATAAGCTGAAATTTCCTTAGCA
>VYZS01068506.1:77652-122997 GCA_013400695.1 Neodrepanis coruscans | reverse complement strand
TTGGAGGTGAGAAGGAAGGACAGAGCCAGATCCCACATTTTCCCACAGGCCATAGAATTACAGTTTATCTAGCCAATCTCTCAGGAAGAGAGGACAGAGACCCTCACCACTGTAGCAGGTGGCTCCCACTACTGACAAAAGATTCTCAGTCAACAGCCCACAGCATAAGACTACACTGGAATTAACAAAATCCCAAGAACAGACTCAAGGGGTAGCCTGTACTAAGATAAGATTTTTCACATTATTGTTGCAATAAAGGTAAGATTTCTCCTGAAAAATCATACTGGTGGAAAATCTNTAAAGGCAAACCACTCAGTACCAATACAGTTTATTTTTCTTCCAGTTCTCCCAGAACTGGAACAAGCTATTCTATTGGAAAAGTTGAAGGTTAAAATCGGACACTAACATTTTTTACAGTTAGAGAAATTGCCAACACATCACTGGACTGTTTGAATGCACCAACGTTAAAAAAAAAAAAAAAAACAACCTTGAAAAACAGTTTACAGAGATTTTGCACTGCAGAATATTACTGTGTCTGATGCTCAGTCAGGAGAACATTGAAGTTTCAGTACTTTCATTTGTATGCATGAGTATTTGTACATATACATGTTTTAATTAAGCCTTATTAATGTACTTTATTTTCTCACTGTAATTATACAGTTATACAGAAAAACATTCAAAAGTCTAGATGACTCAGGAATTTGACAGCAAGATATGAACTGCCAAATTTAGTCAATAGTGAAAACCCAGTTACTCAGCTTAAGTCAGTCATCTGGAGCAGACAGAGTAATTTAAATAAAACTCTGACAAGTTTTATCCTTTTTTCTTTGTTAATTGTCTGTTAACAGGCTGCAAATAAAATCTGAAATTTATTCATTATTCAAAATGATTCATAAGTGTCTTCACTGACTAACTCTCAGCCTACAAATATCTTAAGCTATGGCTGTCACAACTAAGTAAACAATTTGCAATTCATGCTGTAACTTATGTAATGAATTTCTTCACCTTATATAACCAGCTTGAACAGTTTAAGCAGCTGACAAACACAGCATACATTTTTAATTGCACAGTCACAGTTAACAGTTGGGTGGCTACAGGAATCACCCTCCCAGGAAACACACAATGCCATGTGATTTAGGTTGCAAATACCAAATGAGAACATGCTTGAAATTCTCCTTGCCCACGCCCAGTGAAGTAGGCAAGCCTTCAAGCTAAAAATGCTTTTCCACATATCCTTATTCTCCAATGCTAGCATTAAAACTTCTGAAGTTCAGAAAATGACAACTGATTCCATCTTCTTTATAGTACTCAAAGATTTGGAAAATGCACATCTACCAGGAAGTTACTGCCTTCTTCCTAGTGTGCACCATAAGCTCTGCATCAAGTGTTGGGGTTACATTAATATGGGCCACGTGCTCCTCTGCTCCTTTCCTGAAGCTGCACTCCACTTCAGGAGTTTAAATTAAATATATGAAACTACACTGCAGAAGATGGCTTTAAGCAGTTCCTCAAACAAATTAAAAGCTTCAGGCAATCAGAGTTTACCATTTCTCTCAGAATCCAATTCCACAGCTGATCAGCACACTCAATTCTGTCTTGTACGGAGGTAAAATTTTACATTTCATCTTATTATTAATCATTTCCTCTATGTTTCTCTAAACTTGGCTCTAGAGCCACAGAGAGTTTGATGATCTCCTCTCTTTCCCTCCATTTTTGTGCCAAGGTACAATATAGATTCTCATACCATTGATCTGGTTACTCAGAAGTAACCCTTCTAATTGCACAGAAAGTCAGGAGAAGGAAGGTGACTTTAAAGGGGCTACTACTGAACATGAATAAAGCTCTGAAATCTGGCCCTACAGATATAGCTTTGGAAAAAAAAATAACTCCAAAGCCAATCATCCCAGTGTCCCAGTTTTTAGTGTTCTTTGATTTCCCCCAGTATTTTTCTGATAGCAAAGTGAAATATTGCTGTGTAGCCAGGCAATAGCTATCCACAGTTCTGGGTTACTCTGATGCTTTGCCCTCTTCTACACTTTTAACACGCTTTAAAATTCTGTCACTTTAGTATCCATTGTCACACAGGTTACAACTCCTATTTTTCGTTGAAAAGAACTATTCCTAGACAGGACTCTGCCCAACAGCAACAAGAGCTTTACAGAGTCCAGGCTTGAAACAGCAAGGCCCTCCTGCGAGGGGATTGGCATCACATCTGCCAAGCACCTCTTTACAATGAGTAGATGACAGTGGTGAACTGGATCCCAGGACAGTGGCCCTAAAGAAAACAACACCTTTCATAACCAAATTATCTAAGTCCTCCATGTTGATTTTTTTTTTATTTCTGCCGATTTCCATTACTATATATACTTTTATAGAAACCTGACCAAAAATTTCAATATAACCATTAGAAAAGTCTAAGTTCATTATAACAACCTTAAAGATTTTATGAAGATGTCACTGAAATTTCATGGAGGAAAGACAAAAGAAAAGCTTATCTTGAACTACAAAAAAAAAACCACCAAACAAACAAACAAAAGAACCCCACAAAAAGAACCCCACCTAAAAAGTCTGGTATTACCTTTCCACAACTGTCTTCTCATTTTTCAGACAGCTCTGACCCCTGAGACTTCATCTGTCCTCCAGACTTCCCTTTAGCAGTGGTAACACGTTCCTGATGATTTGCCCTGAAGGTATAAGCAGCCCTGTGTACTCCCCCCACCAGCACACATACTTGTATTTCATCCCTTCTTGCCCGTGTTCCACTGCTATTTTACTCTCTTCTTCTGTCTAGACAAATTTTACAGCCATTCATACTAACCGCATTTTCCTAATAAAAATACCCCTTGCAATTTGCCATCGCAGTGCTTATATGCCACTCATATAAATGTAAATACACAAAAAAAGCCAAAAATGTGCATGAGCCTCATATCTTCTGGATACGCAAGAGTCACACAAACATTAAAATCAAAACCAAGTATTACAACTCTTCAGAGTAGGATTTACAACTATTTGCTGAAGAAAACTCCCACAGTATAGATGATAGCCTCACCAACCCCAACTTCAGCAGTATATCTGAGGCAAACGATCTTTTTAGACAAGACTATAGCACTTACAAATCATAGCATCAAATTCTGCATTATGCTCCAGATGCAAAGCAGTAACCTTTTATATTTTACCAATACTTGCCACAGTATTTTGACTTTTAAGGCCCAGCTCCAGGAATAAAGCAATTATATTCTTGGAGGAGAACTGAAAACCTACCCTGCATATCTGGCTGTTGATCAATAACCAGGAGAAAAAAATTAAGCTGATATTTGTCGATCATGTACAGTTTTTAAATCTCAATTTTTTTTTAAAGCTCGATTGACTTTTTTGCACATTTGAAGTGGATGTTGTCAAGTATTGCACAGAAAGAAACTCAGATATCAATGAAAGTATGAAAACCTAGACCTCAGACATAAATCCTGCATTAAAGAGACAGCCTTTCTAATACTTTTGCCATTTATAATGTACATCTCGGAAACATCTGGCACAAAGTAGCAGTTATACCCTAAAATCTCACGCAATGCGATACATACTATAACAGAGTTCATTAAATATAATCACTTATAATACATAAAACATCAATTCAATTAGACTGCTATCATTACAGCTTCCTGCTGATAGCTTGCTCTGTACAAGTGCAACCTAGTACTCTTGCTATTTGTTACTCCAGATTAAAAAAAGTGTTGCTCTTGCACTATGTTAGGGACCATGAGAAGGTAAGAAAGCTCTTGTAGCCACAGGTTTCAACCCATTTAAACTCATGGACTTATAAAGCAACTCAAAATGAGGTATGGATCCCTGAATAATGAATTTAAGCCTAATGACAATAGCCTTACTTTTCTCATTATCTTTCACAAATCCTTAGAAATAGTTCCTGGACCACTGGTCGAAGACCATTACTTTAGGGCAGCAAAGAATTACATGCTGACACATACAGTACACTGCTGACTGAGTCATAAGCTGAATAATTACACATATTGCAGCAAAGCAGCAAGTGCTGCGGCTGGCTGGTCCAAGGCTCTGTGCCAGCACACGGGGACCTGTGTGATCAACTGCCCCTGTTAATCAATGGAATAAAGGAAACTACACACAGGAGCTAAACTGCAAACAGCAGTATTTGCAGGGTAAAGACCTAAACAAGGATGCAGCTTGAGAGCTTTTAATTCCCACTCCCCCTTGCAAGGCACCAACCTCCTACTGAAAACAGCACTAAAGAATCAGTTCCACTAACTCAACTGAACCCATTTCTCCTGATCTATTTGGCCCCTAAACTTGAGGAATTCTTTGTTGGGAAAATGTTGAGAAATTCTCCACTTGATTAAATCTACTTCCACGTACTCATAAGTAAACGTAGACTGAACATATACCAAGCACTTTTCCGTCACTGTTCATTCAGCAATTCCACAGGTCTAGTCATGCCAGGCCCTGGCCCCCTTCAGGTCTGGAAACTCAGAGCTATCACACCTTCCCAGTGCTGGACAGCTTCAGAGGAAGCTCTCAGGCTTCCTCTGGATGGAGGCCACAAGCTGTAGCCTCCCCAGCCTGAGAATAAAGAAGTTGAACAGCCAGCCTGCACAGGGACAGCCTCACAAATGCAAATGGTTGTGTTTCCAGGGTCCCACACAGCTGCTTTACAAGCCAGGTGTGTCCTAGGTGCATAGCCCAGCCCTAGCACTGGCAGACTCCAGGGGGAACATCACCCCCTTAAGTGGCTCATGCAAGAAACCCCCACAGCTCCTCCTAAAGGGAGATGTCCCCACAAACCAACAGCAAAGTCTCCCCAGGCTAAGGGAAGAGCCAGGAAAGAAAAAGATGCCAAGTCATCCCCAAGGTAATGTAGTGTTTCATTTTCTCTGGCTGCACAGCTGAGAGCTACACAAGCCATGGAGACATGGGCAATTACCTGCAGCACCAGCATGTCCCATGTCACCTCCCAGAGCAGGGGAGCTGCCCACCTGAGGGAGATACTATGTCTGTACTCACAGAGCTACACTCCAGGGCACACAAGGGGTCTCAACCAGCGGCTCCTTTCCTTCACACAATCTGCCTACAAGGAAAGCTGTACTCAAACCAGAAGACACTAAAGCCCACACTGCTGGTTTGACCTGCAAGGGCCACAGCAACCCTGGCCCCCAACCCACAGAGACAGCCCAACACCAGCTCCCACTCGCCTTGCAAGACTCCAGGCACATAACACCAGGCCCTACATGTATCAGCCATTTACATACCTTGTGCAAATTCCATGCAGCATCCCACAAGAAGCCCAGCTCCAAAAGGCTAAGCGCTAAGAGACTTGTAACAGAGGTCATCAGTAACATCCCAGGCTGAGCTGGGAGCAGCTGGGAGCACCCCCAGGAGCAGCCCAGGTGGTGCAAATGAGGGTTATGAGGGCCCATCACTGCCCCCAGCTGGCACTGCCTCTGCTGGGGGGGAGCTGCAGCTGCCACGCTGTCTCCAGCCCCATGTGCTGGGTGGGGCTTGCTTTCCCCACGGAGATGTGGAGGAGCCTTGCTCACAGTAGAGCTCCCCACTGCTGCCTCAGTGGCCGCCCACGGCTGGGATCACTGGGCTGAGGGATTGCAGCTACTGCAAGTGGTTCTGCCAGCATCCAGTCAAGATCTGACCCTGCAGCCAGGCTTGGGTGAAATGAGTCTCTTTTCCCTCAAGAAAATTTCTAACTAACTGATAAAAGGCAAACAATTCTCCCCATAAATTTTCCCAGGATTATTTACAACATTCTTCTGGTAGAAGAGATTAACTACTAGGAGCCTTATGTATGTCCCCCTCCAGCAGTAAACAACCATTGAAACAAATGTGTTGTCAAGCAAAGAATAAGAGAAAAGTGCCCAAAATTTCCACAACTGCCCTAGCACTTGAAGAATGCTTGTGCTTCTGTCTCTCACTTGTGTCACTCCTCCAGAAAAAACCAGCACAGGCAGCTGGATGAGCATCCTCCTGCTCATCTCCTCAGATTCTTCTCACCCCATCCGCAGTGCCCAGGCACGTGCCTGTGTCATGCCCGCTGAAAATGCCCTCTGGAAATATTTAGCAAGCAAGGACTAAAGGTCTGCTCCATAACTGCGGTCTTTGGATGTAAACAGTCCACTGTGCTGTAGATGAACAGAATTAAAGCAGTCTGAAGTCTACTTCAGGAAGAAACCAACATTAACAGTAACACAGATCTCACCCCTGAGCATGCAGGGGCTCCTGCTAGAGGCTGCACCACAGGCAGAGAGGAGCTGAGCCTCTGGCAAGGAAAAGATTTGTGAAGCGCCACAATGGGAGAACAAAGAAAACAACCTTTGTTCTTCTTCACTATGTGGCAAGGCACATGATGGGTTAACTAAACAGATTTTAATGTGTTTAGACTACATACTGAGATAAAACATTTGCAAGATTGGGCTAAGTTAACAAGATTCCTGAAATTTGTATACTCACTGGGAACATAATATGGAAGTTATAAGAATGTGGCAATAAATTAATATGCAAATTAGATTTATTGGGTTAGAAGAGGACAGGTTGAATGAATAGTGGATTTGGAAAGATGATACTTTTAATATTTCTTTGTCATCTTATTCTGTCAGGCTAGAAGTTCACAAGTGTGAAAGGGATAACAAAGCCCTACAAGGTCTGTGGTGCTAGAGGTCTTCTTTGATAGTACTAATGAAGCAGATGACTGTTACCTACACGACTTTCCATAATATTCATTCTTTCAAATGCAACTAGAATTGATCAGAATCTATAATCTCATAACTGCCAGTCAACAGTTTGGCATATTGCCAAGTTGGAAAAGAAACTGATAGTGTAGAAGAAACAAAATGTGAGAGAAGGAAACTTCTCAAGACAGGTGAACAGGTAATCTCCAGTTCACCTCTCTTCTAGTGACTTCATGCAGTACAGACTCCCAAGTTTTGCCTTCAAGGCCTGTTACCTGCTTCTGTAGATACTTCACTGACAACAAAGTACTAAGTGTTTTGACAGCAGAAGGTTCTTTGCAGTTTTCAGACTAATTTGTCACTTCCTTCTGTGTCATTTCTTATCATATACCCCTTTGAATTACACAAAGGAATTCTTCTCGTCTTAGCTTTAACACCCACCAAATATTTGTAGTCTCATAGTGCATCCCCAACCTTCATCATCTCTTACCCACATTTAGCACTCGTAGTCTTTCCACCTAAATCAATCCTGAAGTCATCCTGACAATTTTTGTTTTTCTTTGAACTCCTCTCAGTTTGTTGAGACACTGCTATTAAAGTTTTGTGCAAGGCTGGGTGTGATGGTTTTAGGTGTGTATAGATCACAACTGCATAGAATTAACCTATTATCACCTCGAGCTGCAATACAATCCTTCCATACCTGCGGTACCAACACTGCTTTGCAAATTAACCTTAATGTCCTATCCTGAGTTTCTAAGCAGATCTGCAGACTTTTGTTTCTTTTTGAGATGTATGAATTACATATTATTTTTATATCTTGCTTTTTTCAATAGTAGAGATTCAAAGCACACAGACTCAGAAAAGTCTCAATTGGAGGAGCATCAGAATACACTGCAATAATCAGAAAAGAAGGCTTTGACATATTTCTGAAGTCTCCGTAGCATTTTGCTCAAAATTAAAAATGGGTTTTCCTAAATCCTTGTTTAGTCTCTGTGCGCACAGAGATTACTGCTGGGACAGCAAAGGACCACCAAATCCCACAGTCACACAGTCCAGAGACCACCGCGGAGCAGCATCCGTCGCTATATACAGCTTATATAGCCTTGGATTATGTATAGCTGAACTCACAAGGTAAAGGAAGCTCAGTCACAGGGTCACAGGGAGACGTGGTACAAAGCCTTGCTAACAGGCTGGAGATTCAGCTAACAGGATGGATAGGAGATTCAGAAGACAGTGAGAAAACAGTACTGGAGCAAGGGACTCAAAGTCACCCAACTCATGCACGGGACAAATGAGCAAGTACACAGAGGAGGATCCCCTAGCCCTCTTTAAAAGCCTTGCTTTGTTGGTAAGGTTTAAGTCTCCTTTCTTACCCTGGCCTGACTGATACCCACTCAATGTCCTAAGCCTTCCTCAAAAAACAGTTACCTGTGTATTCCTGCTGCAAGAGGCTAGGATTCCTGCGTGCTGGCCATCTCTGGTCCTTCAAATATAGGAAACCTTATACGCTACACTATGATTTGTGTGAGAAGACACAGGGTCAATGCAAAAGAGGCAGGAGATGAAAAATGGGTTAAATAACAGGCTAACTTGAAAGGGCAAGACTAATAATAACAAAATGGGATGGCGGAAAGGGAGAGAAAGAAAGAGAGAAGCGAAGAACAGGGATCAAAGGAGCACAAAGAATAGCAGTATGGAGACTGAAAAGAAAGGTTGTGACAGCCCCAGACTGTCACACCGTAGGGCGGCAGACGGTGTCAGGCCATTAGGAGCACGATTTCATGACACACACAAATGTGATCCAAAGGAAGCCCTGGCAGCTTCCAAAGGGACACCCTGACGCAACACAGAGGGGCCCCAGACTGAGCCACTAGTAGGTGAGTAGGTGTTTGAAGGCAGTAGCCAAGAGCCATTTCTGCTGAGACAAAACCTGACCACACATCTATTCAAGGAGTCAACAAAAAACTCATCTTTCTCCAGACAGAAACTGAGTAACTCTAATAGCATTGTGACAGTAATAGTCTTTTCTTTAGTAGGGCATTCCTTACTAACAGATATCAAAGAAGGTATCTCCATCACCACTGACAGATGAATATACTGAGGCTCTGGGGACTAAAGTTGCTTCCTAAGGTGGTCTAGCACAGATCAGGAAATAGAAACCAAAAACTGCTCTCCTGATCTAGTGCAGTAGTTGAAAAGCAGTGCCTCCTAGAAGCATGATCTCTTGCCCTCTCTACTTAAAGGTGATCACTTCTTCAGGCGAAAGAATTTGCTTCCTCTGATTTCTTACAGCTACCTTTGTGACAGGATAAAAGCCTGGTGATATGCACTCTTCCCTTTAACATTCATCATTGGATGTGGGGTGGGCATAGTTGAGAGAAGGGACCAGAGCTCTCTCAAGCAGAGAGATAACCCCATTTATCCTGCACCTGTCCAGCTCCCTCCTCAACTGACTATTCAGGATGCTAAGTATATGACAAGTGGACTAAAATAATATTTAAAATAAGACCTAACACTTATTAAAAAGAGGTGAGATCTCAAAGCAAGCTCAAACTGCATCTCTGAAGAGATGGAAGATGGCATCTTACTGCACAGATCACTGGCGGTTTCTATCACAGCCCATGTCAGGCTGCCACACACTTACATAAAATGCACAAATGCACATGTCCAGGAGCTTGGGAGAGTGTTCAGTATCATGTGCCAAATGCCACGAGGTACCATGCTCAACAAGGAGAGCTATGGGGCTGGAAACCCCAAATCTGACATCATCTTCCATTGGCCAGATGAGCACTTTGCAGAGCCCCACATATTCCCTTCTTGCCCAACAACGCCACCACCACCACCCCCCTCCTCTTCCCCTTTTTTGATCCCAGAAACACAGAGGATGGGCACAAAGGTAGGGGGAATGAAGGCAAAAGAGATTTCTCTCAGGCTAGGATAACAGAGGCTCACCAGTGGCTTTGTCTGGAAAATACTTTGCTGAAATTAAATGCATTTGTGGTGGAGGAAAGCATTATGTAAAACCAACTCCATCTTAGGAGATCCACTCTTTGGATGATCCTGTTCTGTCCTGCTTTACAGACAGCATGTATTAACCAATTAATGATGAAGAGTCAGCCTAGCTATGGATGAATGGCTTGGATTAATCTCTTTTGTCTTGCGTATGATAAACACCAACTTGTCAGCTAAATCCTCTCTGTAGAAACTTTATTAGGGATGATTATGCATGAGTCAGAAAGGACACAGCTTGACTTTCAGATCCCAATTTGAGTTTAAGGGCTGGCTTAAACATCACCTTGAAAACCAAGTAAATTTGATGCCACCGAAAAGAATAAATACAGAGTCCAGTGAAGTAATTTTTCTCCAAAGTCATTTTTATGTCTGCAGGAGGATTTTACTTTTTGTTTGAACAAAGACCTTTCTTTTGACTTTTCTTGTCTTTGCACTTTATAAACCAGGTAAGAAGAAAAAGAAAGCAAAAGAAAAAAAGGGAAAATATAATTGTCAATTTGGGGCAATGACATTCTTAGATGTGACCCTACATACAGCTGCAGAGGACAGAAAACAATAAAAGTTATTTATAGGGTTTCTACGTTGAGTAGATAAAGGTCAAGATGTTTACCTGACCCATTGCTAGAGTCAATGGGCTGGAGGATGTTTTAAAGGAACCAAAGTGGGATGAAATATTTACATATCCATAATAAAGTCACACAATATGAAAATTTAATGTATTTCATTTTCAAATTATTTTTGCCTGTTTTCACATTCAAGTGTGGAGATCAAGCTAGCAAAAGTAAAGATGATGTTTCAGTAACGAATGATCCATCAGATACAGTTGGCTAAATTGAATAATCAGGAAAAATTAAAATTAATAACATTTTAAAGCTTGTCAATGAAATGTTAAGAAAAAAAAATTCATTTTAGGTCAACCTAGACTGTTTTGGTCAAACCATAATGAAATGCTCTGATTTTTAATATCTTTAACTGGATCAAATTTTCCTTAAAAATTATTCCCTAAAAATGAAAGTCTATTTTAAGAATACTAAAAATTGTTGTAATTTCCACAACTGTATATGTTGTGCTGAGAAAAAAAACTTAATTTTTCACCTCTATGTTTCCATTCATTCTTCGTTACCCTTTAACACTGTAGTGACTATTCTGCCACTATACTTGACAAAAATCCACAAAAGCCTTTGATTCTGCCCCAAATTGATAAGTTTACCATTTATGAAAGAAATATTCTACTAGCCCTGCAATGTCAGTAATTCAACCATGTCGTAGGGACATCATCCTTCTTGTTTCTGTATGTCTAATAACATTGGCATGAGGCTTTATTCAGAATTATTATAATGGAAACAAGAGTCTTCATTTCTCTTCATTCCCTAGGTAGACCATTACTTGAGCTATTTAGGAAGGAAGGATGCTTTTATAGCTATGGCATAAGACTAGGGGTCAAGATATTTGGATATACATCCAGCTCTAGTTTAGATTTTTGTGTAATTGCAGACAAGGCATCTTGAGTTTCTTGGCAAAATAAGGAAAACAGAATATCTCAATAATTCTTTTACCATTTAGATTTTATGCTTTGAGTCAGTCTTCTTCCTTACCACATTAGTCAACTCAAAATTAGAATACACAGTCCTTAACCGAGAACTAGGCCTTCTGCTAGAACCCTTTGTAGAAATATCATGATGAAGTTCAGTTTTAATGTTTTGAGGTAAATTTTAATGTACCCTTGACTGCAGGACTCCATAAAGCTGCAGAAGTAGCCAGAACACAGGCACTGAGTAAAGTTTTCTCCCACTGGAAGGAAAGCCATAAAGGCATGATTAAGTAATAGCAAAGAGTCAGGCTCCAAGAAGACATTTTCCACTGCTGAGTCCCTATAGCTGTGTATAGAGATATTTCAAGCATGGTTCAACACTGAGGGCTTGTGGAGAGGAAGTGGTGGAAGAGGGGAGGCTCTGGGGGTTTAGCAGCAGTCACAAGCCAATACGCGCTTGCCAAGATAAATGAATAAATAAAACAAAAACAAAAATAAATATATTAGTTACTACAACATGGTCTTTCAGCTGATTCAAACTGAATGTCTACTTTGGTGTTTTGGATCTGAGAAAAATCAGCTATTTTAACTTTCCAGATCAGTTCTTGCAAGCCTTTCCCAGACTGAAAATCTGCTGCCTGTAGCTTCCAGCAAAATGGCCCAACTGTTCTCCTTCCTCCTGGGCCATGGCTCTGGCTCTGCATGTCACCCCATCTGTGTCCCAACAAAGCTGAGTACCTCTGGCTAGTCACAGTGAGACTGATGGTGCTCTGTGGCTTGGAAAGACCTGGCAGACAGAGTGCCTATTTGTCCACAGTGTGATACCCTGTGTAGACCAAAACCCAAAGTGTTGAGCACAGGCTGGGGTGCCAGTCTCTGCTCCCATCAGCAGAGATAGAGCAGAGGCTGCCAGAAAGCCTGTTTGCCACCTTGGTATCTTCTGAAGGTGGAGGCTGTCTGAGGACTGCAACTGTCCCATGCATTAAGTCAGAGCAACTCCAGAGACTGACCAAATTTATGCCGACTTGAAATAGCTTTTACAGCTATTTTACAGCTTGTGTTTTTATTCTATTGAAAGTGGATAAACACAAAACTTAAAGACTGTTCTCCTTGCACTCTGCTGAGGTTTCAATCCAGCTATACTGACCCTGACTATGTTAAATATTTCCCAAAAAAGCACCATTTGTGATGGTGGTTTGGTAATGCAGACAACTGTCTGCTAATAATTGACTAAGACCAATACATTTCACGTAAGCCACTTACAGTAATGACTTTTGGTCACCAGTGATGTGAGCAAGGTCAAGTTAAAACCCATGGGTGAGAGACTTCTGAGTCCTTTCTGAGTCCCTTAGGACATCTGTTCTCCAGTGATGATAACTGAAGTAGCAGGGTGGCTTGCTGGGAAAACTTAATTTGCAAGCAAGGAAATATCTTGACGCTTATGCAGTGCTGTCAGCAATGTGACTCTGCTGGGCTGGAAATATTCTGAGCAAATATGATAAGGTGAAACTGGCCTATGTGCCGTGTCACTCCCAGAGTTCTATTTTAAGGATTTAAGAGAGATTTAAGTTGTTTAGAACAGTGAATTTCTCCCCAGAGACAGAAACTGCCTATCCCAAAAGCAAAGCAAACACTAAGTAATTTTAATTTCTTTTTTCCCTTTTACCTGTGTCCACTCCCTTTAACAATTTACATAACCTTGATGACTCTTCCAAAATGAGACAAGGTCTGAGCTGCATGTCCCGTAACGTTAGTAGAGTAGGAAACAAAAACCGACCATCCATGACCTCAATCATAACTAAAAGACTCCAATCATGAAGAAAAAAGTTCAGCTCATCTATGTTTAAGGAATTCATCCCTTCTTTTTACTTCTTGAAAAGCACAACCATGGCACTATCTTCTCTAGAGACCACCAGCAGGCCAGAACCTTCTTCTGCAGAAAAGGTGCCAAAGGCAGGAGGTGTAGGAGCTCAAAAATTAAATATAGGGCCCAAAAGGGCTTGTTCTGTTACATGAGTTACTTCAGAGGGGCTGGGCAGTGGACACTTCTGAAGTTTTAGGCAGCAAGTGCAGATTTAATGCAAATTGTACACTGGGACTTTCTGCAGGCCATGAAGAAAAAAAACATAAATGAAGTTCTTACTTTTTAATTGAGATGCGGCAAATTCGTTTTTTTAATAGTCTGTTTACTCATAAATACTCATTTAACACCTACGTAGAAATTTTTAAGTGATATGATGCAGCATGTCTGTGTTTAAAGCAATAATAATAACAATCTTATCTCAAGCCCACAGAATGCCAAGGGGTTCAGCAGTGAAATGTCACCTTTGCAGAGGACAGACTGAGGAATTTGTGTGCAGTGGGAGCTTGTGATCTGAGCACAGGGGTTTAGAAGAGGGCTGCATTTCATGACCTAAAAAAGAGAAAAAAATGAGATTTACATTCCAAATGTGCTGAGCAGCCCTTTCCCTTTAGTTATTAGAGGCATTCAGCATATAATTCATAATCGCCTAATGGCAGGGTGGTGGGGGAGGTGCCTATTGCTGTTCAACACCAAAATCCCTCCAGGAACAGCAGTAATGGGGCTCTGCTCTTATTTATATCGTGACAATAAATGGCTGGCAGGAAGATACCAGCAAATATCAGAATAAATAATTCAGTAAGTGTAACAGAAGGCCATGAAGACCAACAAACATGTTTCTGTTTCCTCTCCTTTCTCTCACCCTATCCTTTATGTACTTGCGTTTTCTCTTCTGGTCTCCCTATCACAAATTTCCCTGCTTTTGTGCAGGGATGTACACAAAATTATGGCTTAAAATACAGCTTTCGCATTTCTCTGCTTTGTAGTCTCTGTCATGCTTTAATGGTTTTTCTGCATCTATCCTACCTCTCTAACTTTCACTTATATTCTTTCCCTCTTTTACTGCCTGGTCCTGTCATCACCCACCACATTCCTTCTTGTGGGGCAACTGGCAGAGCTGACTTGCCAGGGTAAACTCACTTCTGAGTTATGTTCCTGTAAAATGCTGCTGAAATTGATAAAATCCTCCTGGCTTGATCAAGAAGCAGCATCAGAATATAGCCCTGCATTAAGAGTGTGCCTAGGTTATTGCATTGCTATGGCACCAGATCCACCCAGTTACCCAAAGAGTGGAAGCAATGCATGCTTTGAAGTGGATGATTTATGGCTTTGCGTACTCACACATATAAAATACTCCAAGTCTTGGTCTACATTCAGGAAAGCCAGAAAACCCTTTGGCTGACACATAAAATCTGAACTCTTGGTCTCAGGCACTCATTTTCCAGTGCCACAACTTTGTGTAATGATAAATCATGAACTACCAGCCCAAAAGACAGCTGTGTGATCATTCATATAGATGCCCAGTAGAGTAGAGGCCATGGGACTGTCCTGAATTAATTTCTGTTCAGGAGATTCAATCTAAGTTTTCAAAGTGTTTTCAAAGGAGAATTTGTCATCTCTAAGAGCAAGCTGTTCCTGGGGCTAATGCCTTCCCTGCTAACTGAGGAAGATATTAACCATTGTTGGCCTTATATCTCATTTGAATTCAGCTTGTCTAACCTCAGCCTTCCACTCATGATGGACTCAGCATCAACCTGCTGTATACAGAGTCGTCTCTCAACAGGTTGTCTTTCCATATGCACTTTTATAGCCTATGATAAAGCCATCCCTCCATCTTCTCTTTGTTAAGCTTGGCTGGCTGAGCTTCATAAACCTTACATTATTGAGTGTGCTCTCCCCAACCATTTCCACAGTTATCTGGTTTGCATTATTATTTATCACTCCCCAAACTATTATTAGTATACTTTATGGATTACTTTGTTGTTTTTTTTCTAGTTCTTTAACAAAAATGACAACTACCCTAAGGCTGTCACCTGTAACACCCTATGAAATCTGTTTTATGTCTATAGAAAATTTTATTTTAAACTCCATAATTTGCCCAGATTTTTAATTCATTTAATGTGCAACATGTTGATTTCTGTAGCTTATTAATCAAAATGTCTTACGGTACCCACTCAAGTGCCTAAAAGAAGAGAAGGAATACTCAATCAACACTAGCACTTTTATCAACAAAATTTAGTTTAATGAGATCTATTGTTATAAGTCTGTGTTGATTAGCATTAGTTAGCATATCTGTAATTAATTCTTTATTAATTTATTCATTAATTACATTAGCTGCTACATTACTTGTCCTAGTATTGCTATATTTATACTTTTCAAGAGTTTGAATAATATCAGCTTTTCTTCTAGGTCTGATATTTCACCAGTATCCTGAAAAATTCTAAAAATCACCATTTTTATGAATTAAGTCTGGACATTTCCCTAGCGAGATCTTTAAAAATGCTTGGTATGAAATTATTCAGATGAATTAAATTAAAATGACTGAATTTATTAACTGCTCTGTCAGTCCAAATTACTGCCAGAAAGGAAAGTATTTTGTTGTCATTACATGGCAAGAATATCTCATCTATTTTTTCCCCAGAAGAAGAATAAAAATTATTATTAATTAAATACTATCAAAGATATCCTTGATTTCCACAGGTTTTCTTAATCATTTCTCTTTGGAAAAAGAGAAATACTATTGTTAGGATTTCTATCATTAATATGCTTTGCTATTACAGAGTATATAATAATAATTTTCTTGAGGTGTCTGGTTTTTAATAGCTTTTGGAGCTTTGCTTCCTGTATTGACACAGCTACACATAGCTTGCCCTTCTTGTACTTCTTTTCCTATATAGCTTCCACTGTCCAGGTTTCTGATTTCCAGCTATTTCAGCATGTTTGCTTTTGTTCTTCCTGTATATGAGAAAAGGTCTGTTCACAATTTTTGTTTCCTGCCTGTTTTACTTCCCCTCATAGCAAAGTTATTGTAATTTTTAACAATACAGTCTTCTTTCTCATATACAGCACTGTATTTTCTTGCAGACATAATAGAATGTCATCAGTAAGTTCCCAATTACCAGTTAAGATTGTTTAGATTTTATTTCAAATTTCATTTAGTCCTTCATTATTTTCAGCTTTGTGAAATGTTACACAGTTCTTTCTCCTTTTGCCTTCAACCTTCAAGGCTTTATTTTGGATAATATGGTTGTGCAATTCAGTGGGATTAGTTTCTCAATAGGCAAATATTTACAACTATTTGATATTTACCTGTCTGCATGTGAAGTTGCAGACATGCAGAGCAGCGAGATGCTCATGCAGAAGGGATAGGAAACATGCTGGATCTACTCTTCCAGTGCCAGACCAGCAAGAAAGACTTCACAGGCCTGAATATGCCATCATGTCACCATGTGGTCTGACACCCCCTGTGCTGTCAGCACCATGCTGACCCTGACAATTGGCAGCCTGGGTTTAGCTTAAATCCCCCATACACAACTACAGAGTCATCAAAGTGTACCAAAAGCTATGAATCTGTGCTGAAAGGAACAATTTAAGTGAGTTAAGCAGAATGATTTTAGTCACCCCTAGCTATGCAGTGCTCTGCCACCCATGGGTAAAGCAGGCGAGTTTTGTAAGCAAATCCTTTCCCAGCACACGGGCTTAGTCATCAGTGAAAGCTGCTGGCTCGCTCCCATCCCAACTGCGGTTCAGCTGCTGCTCGGAGGTCAGCTCTGCAGGCACTTGATAAAGCTTCAATTAAGTGCTCTTCTTACAGAACTCTCTGATTTACACATCTTCTGCCCTCATCGGCCATTTTGCTGAATAAGCCCATGTGACAGCAGGGACCACACGTCAAACTTCCCCTGCCTACAGCTGAGTTAAGCTCCTCAAGCCTGGGCGTCACCAGGCATCTTAAAATGCATAACAATATTCAAATAAAGTGCTTAATAGGGATGGGGGAAATAGAGCTGCAGAGCCCATAGTACAAATACTGCCATAGATACTTCAAATGGGTAATTAATAATACATGGCATATCTATTCCAGACAGCTTCTGAGCTGTTATTTCCTTGTGGAGGTGTGCAAATCCATGTTTAGATGCTGCTGTGATGGGATGGTATAAAAATTGTGGTGATATGGACATCATGGTGTACTTCTTCAGCTTGGGTAACAGTTTAGGAGATCAGCCCCCTGTAAAAGGTTAAAATCAAAAGGCCTGACCTTACCTGCTCATTAGGTCACACTTAACTGCAGTGAGCAGCTTTTATCGAAGCCTCGCACTTGTGTTCAATTGCTTAGGCTACAAAATGGAAAGTGACTCATAATGATCGCAAATCTCTCTGGGAAAAATGAAAAAGTAACACGCATAAGACAATGGAAATTGTTTGGTTGACACAACGTGCATCAAGGAAGATCTGTGTTATTTATTTGTGAGTGACACTGGTTGAAAGGGAACATTTACATTTGCAGCTTTCACAAAAGAAATCAGTTTTGCAGAGATAGAGATGTTAGAGGTGTATTGGATTAGTCAAGGAAAGACCTACCATTTTTATTTGTAAAGATAGTTACATGAATTGATAGAAATTCTCATATTATTTTTCCTTGAACTCTTTTTGGGCAGCGGCTCAGAAAAACAACCTCAAACAAATTCACTCAAACATTTATCAGCATAGGCTCAAAATCTTCTTCCTTGCCAGGAGTGTAGTAAAGAAACAAATGAACATAATTTTACTCTCTCCTCAGGAAAAAAATACATATCCCAGCCAAAGAGGCAAATGGAATTTGGCAAGACTGAATTGTTGATATGCTTTTATTATACCAACAAATAAAATGTTAACTGCAAGTGTTACGTGGCACTTGCCTGGTATGTAGGTCATTTTCTCTAGGCAAACCTCCTGCTCCACTCAAGGTAATTTTTCAGGGGACTCATATGGCAGTGAACCTGTGCAAGAAGGGATGATTAGTATGTCCCTAGGAGGTTTGGTTTAGAAGGCCTTTCTCCATTTCTCCTCAAGACATTTCACAAGTAAAAATTAATGCTTGGCAAAATTTGTGTCCCACTGAAGTCAAAGGCATGCTTGCTTCCAACTTCAGCAAGGCTGACTCTGCTCCCCTGGACTTAAAAGCAGTTTTGCTTGAGCAAGAACAGAGTAAAAGCTATGTGTGATCTTCAGCACATTGCCCTGGGCTAACTCCAGGGAACACGATCCTCTCAAAGCCCAGTTGCAGCCATGAGAATTATTTAAGACTATTTTAAAGTGTTAATTACACTATGCTTATCATATGTGTATGGATCCACTAACATGGATCCACGGATGCACAGTCCAGAAATATCCCTGATCTAAGTAGGCTCACCAGTGTCAGGACACTGAGAGTTAAAAGTGAAAATCCTCTATAAGGGTCCATCCTGAAGTTATGCAACAAAGAACAGACTATCAGCATGGATTTGCTCTGATTTTGTGCTTTTCTTGGTTTAAGTCCGAACTCCTAACCTCATTTTAATATGGATTTTCTACAGCTCACTGAAAGATCAACTGACAGGCAGCCATCAATTGCAAGGATATAAATACATCCGAGGGCTGTGGTGCCCAGAGTAAATGATTACTATCACAAATTACCTCTTGGCGCTGCATTTTGTAGAAGCAATCTGATCACTGATCATTCCAGGTAGAAAGGAAAAAAAATACATGGCACCACGATTACTCTCACTTAATGATTTTGGCAACCTGAGCCCATTTTGTCGTGCTGGTGCCACCCCCAGTGCCAGACATGTGGCAATGTTCCAAGGTTTGTGGACAGGGCAGAGTTACCCAGGCCCTGTGGAAATGGCCATCAGCAAAGCAGGAGCAGTTCCTCATGGGCAGGAAGACCCACCCAGGTGCAACACTGCCAGTGGTCGCAGCCTGCACAAGGAAAGGCTTTGTGGCTGATTCCTTGCCACTTGCAATAGAGCAAAGGAGGCACTGGGTAGCACAAAGGGGAACTGCCAAACCAGTCTTCCTCCGTAAGTCGCCCCACAGTGATGGCTGTGGAAGACCTGAATTGCCAAACATGAGCCTCCAAGGACAAGGCTAGCAAGGTGGCTTTGCCGGTCATTGATGCTGCCTGGAAGCTGTGACCTGTTTGTATTGCTCTGTAACCCTGACCCTGTCTTGTCTTCCCCTTTCTGTGCTTCTTGGTGCAAGGCAAAGCCACAAAGACCACAGAGGGTTTGTCCCTGGACTGTGCTTGTTTGAAGGGATTAATTCCAAAAGATTCTTGCATCCTCTCATATACTCCTCTGTAGACATGCTCTATGCTAGTCACAGCCTCCTACCAAAGCTGTATGCTTTGATACAGGGTATACTCTGCCCACGAAGGCAGAAGGGACATGTTCAGTTATCTGTCCTTGCCCCAGTGGAAACAAGCTGATGCCTGCTGTATTTTCACAAGAGCCGTGTCCCATCTAATTTTAAATGTCACTTGTAATAGCTGTTTTTTCTTCCCCAAATAACTTTTGCAGCCCTGCAGTTGAAGTCATCTGAAACCACAAGACTGGAGTTGGAATAGCCGTTGATATTATCAGTGAGCCGAGCCATTGCTCTGCACCTTAGCCACCATTTTCCCTTTCCATCCTTCACTAAGATGTATGTGCAAATCCAAAGGAACCAGTCAGTCAAATGTGGTGAAGCTATCAAACATACTGCTTCTCTTCCCCAGCAGAAGAAGCCTCACTAAAGCCAAGGGAATATCTCAGTAACTGCAGCGAGTAGAGGGATTTAGGGCTTCCACAATGCATGACAGAGCTGTCATTAAAGCAATAGAGCAGACCTGGGATCTTGAAAAAAATGCAAAGATAATAGTGTAAACAATGAGGAGGACTTGTTTGATAATAAATTATTCCCAGCACACCAGAGTATGCTCTTGAGCCTCCTGAATTCACTGTCATCTGCAGTGCTCCTATCCCCTTGAAGGAATTGCTGCACTATCCAAAAGCTCAATTATACAAACTTTGATTCAGAGTCCCTTATGATGTTTGGGTTTTAAGCCTCATGCTGCATATTGATTTGTCTTCTCCTCCTCCCTACCCCCCTCAGGGCCTCATTTCCCATTTTGTGTACCTTAGTTTCCTGGACTGCAGAGGGAATTGTTTCAAGGTCATACCAAGATGCTTCAGTATGGCTCAGCTATGAAAAATGTATGTTGCCCAAAATATTGTTTAAAAGCAATAGACTGAATATGTAATACCTATGGCCTGAAAGAGCCCTGATGTATTTAAGACACAGGGATATAGATGCATACTTTTAAAAACTGCCCGTACTTCACCAGTTAAAATGATGAGAACAAATGAGGCTGTGATCTGTCAAGTGATCCTTCATCACTCCCAGCACAGGCCCATAATCCTTCAGCTGTGATTATGCAAAGGAATATTACATTGATCCTGTAAAATATCTCTGATTGGATCAATGTTATTTTCTCTCGCATTGACAAGGTCTTACCAGAGAATGACTATAATTCCACTGCTAACACTGTCTTAGTGAAATCCCCCAATAAATCCTCCAAGCAGCACTGTTAGTAATACCTTTATTAGACTAACTAAACAAGATATTTATATGCAGGGCTTTCCAAAGGACTCTGGTTCCTGATTCAGTTTCTGGAGGAAAACTTGATCAACAGTGCTCTGCTGGAAGACTTGTCCCCAAAGAGGCTCTGCATGGATGTAAGTGGTAAGTGAAATTACCCTTTCAAGATTCAAAAGGCTGGTCACAGATTTGCTCTTGTCCTGCCCCTACTACAGCAAGGACCCAAACGCATCTTTGGCAGAAAAATCTCACAGTGAGTGACAAGTGGGATTGGAGTTCAGGGTCTTTCCACACATTCCACAAACATGCTGTCAGTGTAACAGTTTGATAACAGGCAAAGGGGAAACATGGTCTTTATGTACTTTCTGTTATTTCAATATTTGTTCAAGGACAAATCCTGGCTCCTATACTCAACAAAAGACTGCTTCCTTTCTAGCCACTGCTATCTCTCCTTACCAGTGCTTCCATTCTCTTCCTCTCTTGCCCTTCTCTCTTTGTGTAAGTTTTCTCCAATTTTGCCACCATTTTCTTTTCTCCACAGCTCCAAGCTTTCAGACCCAGTGGTTTCATTCCCACACTGACCTCCGCTTCATCACTGAAGTCGAATTGTCACCTTCTGGCTTGAAATGTGATGCTCCAGTGAAATGAATGGCAGATGCCAGTGTTCACCTTGGCATATCTTTTTTTCAGGCTTCCCACTGCATCTCTGCTTTCCCCTGGTTCATTTCAAGAAAGTTACCTTAAGCCATGAGAGCTACAAACACATTTCTGACTTATCTTCCTAAACCTTTAAATAGAATCAGGGAAAAACAAAGTACTGCATCTAACAAAAAATTCAAGCGCAGCTGAAAGACCAGTATATTACAGCCATACATCAATTAGCAGATGAAAAAGCTACAAAGACAATATATCAACAGAAAAATATCAAACAAAACACTGTGGCAGATACTAGGCCTTCTTAAATCCTTTCAAACCAGATTGGCATCTGTGATGAGTAAACTCTGGCTCTTATATGTTTCATGTGAAAACTTTCTTCATATTCTTTACATCAATATACTGAAATGTCAGAGGAGTCACTTCTCAGCTCCCAGGCCCTTAGAAACAAAGGAAAAATAAATATTAGCCTTTGAAACTGAACAGCCTGATGGTAAAAGAAACTGTTAAGAACTATAAAGAGGACTCTTAACGTATTTCCTCCATTCACATACAGTTTTTAAAATGTTGCCTCTACCTTCTGATTCAGGTATCTGTGCATCAGATACCTTAACTGTGATGTCAGCTTTGAAGCTCATTGTCATAGCTGGGATGGAGAGTGAAACTTTCTCACTCAAATTAAAACTTAAACTCAGAAGCACTTACCTGCCTGGAGGGGTGGATTCTGTGACAAATGTTATGGCTGTTAAATTGCACCACTACAGGCAGGCCAGTCTGCAGACCCTAATGGCCTTGGTTAATTCATTGTCATACTAATGGGGTTCCAGGTGCATGAGACTTACAACCATTCACCAACCATTCAGGTTCCACCAAATCTATAAAGTTTCTGTGGTCTCTTCCAATGCCATGCAGAATGATGAGCTCCCTCCTGCTCTGGATGAGGGGTGCAGGTCAAATTGCATTTTATCACAGATCAAAATCCAGGAAAGAAAGTGTTAAAATGAGTGGACAAGTGTTTGCATCTGATCCCTAAGTGATATGACCAAATCCAATCTGGTGTAAATTGCCACCAGGCTGGACAGAAACGGGTTGATTTGTGCCCTCTGAGAGTTGGATTCAAGACATGCAGTGAAACATTATAACAAGCAACCTAAAAAGTCTCAGTCATCAGAAGATGTATTTCAGTGCCTCATCCATATGCCCAAGATAAACATTCAAACAAATTAATTTTCTGTGTACCAGGTACAATGTACCACCCAACCACAGCAATCATGGCAATGCCATTAACCTTCAGTGTCACTCCCTGAGTCTCTGCCACCACCCTTTACAGTTCATTCAAAGCAGAACAAGGGTCGCTCTTCATAAGACTGTGGTCATTCCTCAACAGAAGAAGAAAGTATAAAAACCTTCCCAATCCACCTTAGGTACAAGACTCCTTCTCCAGGTACACAGCCACAGACCTGGGTAACAGTTCCTTTCAGTAATGCAGAAGGCAGTTTTGCTACTTGGAGTCTCAGGCAAGGTTCACTGAAATTCCAGATAGGCAGAGCATCCCAGCTTGTCTTGCTCCATATTGATGCAACCAGGCTTTCACCTTTTCTGGAAGCAGAACTATAGCCTATCCTAGATGATGTTTTCCTACCTTAAGTGCTGTGGAGCCTTTATGTTCTCAATAAGATCTTTCTTAACAAGTTTTTTGAGAATTGTTGTCTGCTGCTGCACACACAAGTGAACAAGGCCCAGAGTGGGTGCCTTTAGCCTCCATAATCTGGTGGATCCTGGAACAAAATCCTTCCCGCTATACAGAAACTCACCCAGCATCACCAGCCAAATGGCTGAACATTTTGTGAACTGAAATACACATCTCATGGTAATTTAAATATGTGCAAATAAGAGTTTAATTCTGCTGCTGCCAGCCATTCCGAATATTTAAATATAGTACGTAAATTCTCTTTTATTTTATAGAAACTATTTTATTGAAGAAGCTGAAGGCTCTACACTCTCTTGGCTTATGAACACAAATAGCTGAGAATCTAACAGGCCTTTGCTGTTGTTGAGCTAAGGCAATCTGAAATGAAAGTAGATGAGGGAGCCAGGAAACATTTCCCTAATAACCACATTATCTGAAGGAAAGCTGGGTGAAGTGTGCATTAAGTGCACAGAGTCCACATCCCCAGTCCTTCCTGGATGTCGGGGGTGTCACAGGAAGAAAATAAAGTGAGGCTCTGATCTGAGTGAACAAAACAAAGCAGCTGGGATGGTGCAGCTGGATTTTTCTTAGGTCTCTTCCTTTTCACCAGACACCTGTCGCTGGTATCGGGCAGGCTGGTGATAAACACTCCTTCCATCAGGTTCTGCTTGACTTTACCTTGGTGATACCTCCAAGCCAGATGAACCATCTTCCTCATAATTGTTCAGTTCCACTCACAGATCCCTGTACCTGTTATGCCAGGGCAGCTGGGCAGGTGGGGCAGTCACAAGAGGAGCCTCACCTGCTGTGCCAGGCAGGAACCTTTCACCATTGGCAGGTTCACATCTTTCCTGTGACTCAGTCCTCAACATCACCCAGGTCCTCGTATGTAACAATCCAGGCCTTCTTTCTCTCTTAACAATGTTTCATTCTTGTGGCAGCAGCAAATGTCTTAAGTTCATTCCTTTGTGCCCAGCCCAGTGAGAGCTGTCACCTCTTCATACAGACCCTGCTCCAGCATCACTAATGACATCATTAAATAAGGTTGGCCCCCTACTTCAGGAACTCTACTGTTGACCTTTATCTTGATATTCCCTCTCTCAGCACTTTTACTTTCCTTTGGTCAGTTCCTTAAACACACTGCAAATTGTGTGCTAATTACCTTAACATTGCAACAAACCATTTCCTTAGGGGCAGAATATAAAATCCTTTACCAAAATTCTGATAACTTAGGTCTAAAGCACTTCCTTATCTCAAACCCCAGTTATCTTCTTAGCAAAACGTATCAGGGTAGTTTGGCACAGTTCAAATAGGAAAACATACGTTGCATGTTTATTTCATTTCCCCCTGTGCATTTAATTAATCTTTTCTTTAGAACTTACTTTAAACACTGCTTGGTATTATTATGATCAAACTAAAAGGTCCATTGTGGCCCAGACAACTTCTGCTCCTTTCTTTAAATATAGATTTTCTCCTTTTCATTACTAATGTACCACCCTAATTAGACAGATTTATTGAAAATCCTTTTTACTGGATTTGCAATGTCACATCTTTCAGAAGTCTGAGATGGAAATTATCTAAATTCCTTATTTGAGTCCATTAAGTTATTTGAGTTTTTCCATTTCCCCTTTCCTGTTGGCTGGCTCCTTTGTCTCTCTGATCACCCTAACATTCCTCCCTACCTCTTTAACCATTAGGGAATGTCATATGAGCAGAACTGGGCGATCGTGAGGATTGGTGAATAGAAAAGGGATGAAATTTAATACAAAATACCAGTTCGTGTGGTTAGGGACTAACAAGGAGAAATCTTTTTCCGCTGTGAACTTTAGTCCTGCAGGATGTTTGGATTGTTGAGCAACTGTCTTCTATGTAAAAGAGAGATAATTCCACTCTTCAAAACTCTTTATGGTTAAAGATCAAGAAGTATAGTATTTGGATATTCTCTCAATGGGAACCACTTAAGTACCTAAGACAAAGAAATGCAATTGGATCATCAACTACCATAAATCAGCACCATCTCTTCAAAGTCAGTCTAGTGACCCTAATCTATACCCTTAACATCTAAATACTGGGTTTGTTTCTTTTGTTTATTTGTTTCTGTTATAATATTTTTATCATTAAATGACCGTTGGGCAGAAAGAAAATGCATCAACATTATAAAGCCTCTTTTGCATATTCAGAGATAAGCACTGATTAACGGAGACACAAAACATAGAGACAAGAGTCATACATTCATATTGAGGCTGAAAGATCTTTTCAAATAGCTGTTGTTATCCAATAAAATTAGCATAACAACAGCTATTTGAAAAGATCTTTCAGNTGCAATTGGATCATCAACTACCATAAATCAGCACCATCTCTTCAAAGTCAGTCTAGTGACCCTAATCTATACCCTTAACATCTAAATACTGGGTTTGTTTCTTTTGTTTATTTGTTTCTGTTATAATATTTTTATCATTAAATGACCGTTGGGCAGAAAGAAAATGCATCAACATTATAAAGCCTCTTTTGCATATTCAGAGATAAGCACTGATTAACGGAGACACAAAACATAGAGACAAGAGTCATACATTCATATTGAGGCTGAAAGATCTTTTCAAATAGCTGTTGTTATCCAATAAAATTAGCATAACTGTTTCATCCCATTAGAAAGTCTAGAAATACATCTAGGAAGCTTTTTTCAAATGTCTGATGTTAAAACTCAAAAACAACAAAAGGTCTCAGAATTAAATAGGAGCTGTGATGAAATTTTCAGTGGCTTTCACCTGAGCTGGTGAGATATCTTAACGTTGCTGTATACATGGAACATCCTGGAACCTCCATTTCTTTATGGTGTTTCTGCTTGCATACTAATGGGTAAGAAACAAAAGAATCAGAGTACAAGACACTTACTTACACCAACCAGAGGTCGCACAGGTGGACAAAGGGGTTTCAGAACCTGAGTGCATTTCCTGCTATCTGACAAGAGATGCTGATAATCACTCATACACTTCTTCTCAACACTGAGTGCAGAAACAACTGAGATACAACTGCTGAAAAAAGCAGGTGGGGATATTAGAAAGATCCTCAAATATGATTTTCCCATTCCCTGTTACTCCCGAAGCATTTCAGGTTACTGCAGGTTTTTTTGATGTTACAACTTGACTGAAGTCAGAAATAGAAGAAATCTGACCCTGAGCCCAGCAGAGCAGTACCTGGCATGTGCCACATTGCCACAGGATTTAAGTTACCTCTCACCCAAGGCTTCCTAGCTGGCCTGGCATTTATTTGGTAGACTCTGACACTTTTAAGTGAGGAAGCACTGGGATGGGGGTGCAGTAGGATGTAGAAACCTCTTCCATAAAAGCCCACAGCTATGCAAATACTTTTCTACACACGCACACACACACACACACACACACACACAGAGGCATGCACCCTCACACACCTCCACACACACCACTTTGTGGAAAATATCCTGAATTAATACTTATTATTAAGTACTAATATTATTTACTTCATTGAAGGTTCAAGCTGAGACTGGAGAACGGTTGTTCCAAGCGTTGGACCAACGTACTGCATTTTGCTGGGGAGGGCCATGCTGACAACTCTGCAAGGTTATACAGGATAAACTCGCAGCATGAAGGCAGGGCAAGTTACAGAAAAGGCCGTGGTAGTGACCTCTCTGCCCTTTAAGCTTTATGTTTTAGTTTGTCCTCTGTTCAGTCTACAACTCTCTTTGATCCTGCCAGTCACCAAAAAGGCAGGGCTTTATGCTGGGCCTTGTGCTTTCATCTTTCTGCTCCATTGCTTGGACCATTCCCTGGACTCTTTCTTCAACAACCATTGACCACCTACTTCATGCTAAGCTTTCTTACATTTTCTGTTACCTCAGATCATCAGTATTAAGGATTTCTTGACTGCCCTCAGTCTTTTATCATCCTCTTTATCTTTCCTTTCTCTATATGCTTATGCTATCAATGCCATCCTTTCACCCACAGACCTTTTGCCCTGCATTCCCTAGCTATTCCTGCCTCAATACCCTAAATTCCATCTGATCCATACCAGTTGACCTCTGCATAACAGAGCACCTCTAATGGGAACCCTCCTGCCTGGCTAACTTTCTTCACTATAAACGTATTTTTCCCCCATTCAGTTCTGTTAATTTCCTGGACTTACTACTTCAGCTCAGCACAGTTAAATCTCAGACTTACAGTCACAATCACCTCTTTGCCACAGTTGGCTCATTCCTCAGACCCTCCCACCTCCTCCGGCCCCCACTTCAGCTGTTACACAGGATTTCACCCAGTTCTTCCATGAGAAAAATGACAAACTATGATCTTCCTCTTCCAGCAGCTTTGCCTTTTATTTCCTCTTCCCCTCCTACAACTCCTTCCTCATTCTTCTCTCCTAGAAATGAAAAACCTCCTATGTGGCTCTTTTCTTTTCTTTTCTTTGCCACTTAATCAGTCTTACCCTACCTCCTGCCTTTCCTTATGGCAACTCTTGTTCTCTCTTCACCCTGACCTCTCATGCCCCTTTTCTTCTTTACTCTCGTAATATAAATACCATTCAATCACTTTCCCCTTAAGATATTCTCATCTTAAAACATTCTTTCATCTTAAAACATTTATTTCCTCTATAAATGCTGTGTCTTTTCCTCTCCTCCCTTTCATCACCAATATCTCTGAATATGCCAGCTACAAACACTGGCCAGAGTCCTCCTCAATCATTCAGTGCAGCTTCCTCTCCCTTGCAACTGCTGCTGCCAGAATCTCTACCTAACTTACTTTCACCATAGTCTGAATACTCTGTTCTCACCTGCTGCAACACACTGGCTACCTGCAGTAGTCCCCTCTGCTGTTTTAATCTGAAATGGTGTCTTTCTTCAGTTACCATTACTCACTTCTCTTTCACCACCTTTGAATCTGCTACTTTTGCATCCCTCCAGAAGACACTTCTCCGAGCATTTCTGGAAGTTCATGGGGCTTTTCTCTTTCTCTATTTTATTTCTGGATACTTTCTGTCACAAACATAGATTCCACTATGAACATGTAGCAATTTCCAGGCTTATTCCTCTAACACAAACTTGTCTCTCTAGGTCCATACCCACAGTATCTCTAATGCTCCCTCACAGACATACTATATCAAACTCACAGAATCACAGAATTAACAAGATTGGAAAAGACCATAGAGATGACCGAGTCTAACCTATTACCTACAAGGTTACCAACCTATTACCCAACACCATCCCATCATCTAGATCATTTAGATCATGGTACTAAGTACATCATCCAATCTTTTCTTAAACACATCCAGGGATGGTTGCTCCACCACCTCCCTGGGCAGCCCATTCCAGTGGAAAATCACTCTTTCTGTGAAAAAGCTTTTCCTAATATCCAGTCTAAACCTCCCATGACGCAGCTTAGGACTATGTCCTGTCATTCTGTCACTGGTAGCCTGAGAGAAGAGACTGACACCCACTCAGCTTATTGTAAATAAAACAGAGCTCCTAATCTTCTGCTTCTTTACTATATTGTCTCTGCAGTAATTCCCCTGCCCTCAACTGATCATCACAGCCAGTGTTAATACTTTCCTTGTTGTTCTGATCAAGAACTGGAGCAATGTCTTCATCTCATACCTCTCATTATGTACAAAGATCCAGGGAATGTCTACGGTTTGCAAATTCTTTCACCATTCAGGCTCTCAGCACCTCAAGCCTTTATTACTTCAATATTTCTTTTTCTGACCTTTATAAATGTGATCTTGCCCTCCATGTTTCCATTTAGGATGCTGCTAGAAATATCATTTTTCTAACACATCACTCTGACCACGTCATTTCTCTTAGCAGCTGAAGACTGCTGTCCCCATATCTACCTCATTACTGTAATCTACTCATCTTCATTAAGGAAATGTCAACTTCTTTCTACAATCAACCAAAGAGGTTAATCCCCATAACTTACTCATTAATTTTTCAAGCAGACATGACCCTTGATTTTTCTGGTGCCAACCCTGAATCTTTGGAAAACCATCCTGTAAATATCCACACTTCATTCATTATGCTGCTTTACAACTCTTGTAGGAATCCCATATTTGATGGTGCTTACAGAAATGTGGTTTGTCTCCTGGTGTTCTAAAGCCACTACCACTCACACTGAACGTAACTACTTTGTAGTCTTGTACTCTCTCATAATGCTGCATTACTCGCCAATATTTAAAGTGCAGCCACATGTCAAAAGGACAAGGACATTCTTCTGATCCATGATTTCTGATCCATGATTAAGGCTCATAAATCCGAGGGTAGAACACTAACTCGTATTAACAACAGTGAACAAAATCCCTATTATACCACTACTGAGCTGAGGTATGACAGATTTAGTCACTCGCTTCAGGTCATGAAGAAAGACTAGGGCAGAGCTTGGACTGAATTCTGGCTTTGTAAGCCCCTGCCCTAACTGCAGTACTACCTTTCTTTCATCTATTTTGGTAGTTATCTACAAAGGATTATGATTCCAGCAGGCTCAGTTGGGCAGTTCTGAATATTTATTTATGGAAGAATCAGGCTTTATGAGAAAGAAAATGGGGAAATTTCCATTTTTTAGTCTGATTTTGCTCCTGTAGAGAAAATATGTTCGTTTATACTCTTTTTTAAAAATTGGATTCTATTTTGGATGATATGTTACAGGCACTTGGATTACAGAATCCATATTCTTTATTTATTTATTCCTTAAAAACTAATAAACACCATCTCAATTCTTTCTTTTAATCTTAAAGAGGTCATTGTGTAGTCAAGGGTTCCAGCAACGCTTTGTGAGCAATGAGCCATTAAGTAACTCGTTATAAATTATCATCATTATTTTTGCAAAACCTACAGAATATAAAGTCTTCTTCTTTACTGGTTCTGCAATAGTTAATGAGCTCATTCCCCTCTTGAAGCTTTTCTGAATGCACAGAAATACTTTTTTGATGAGAAAAAGCAATATTAATATGGATTTTTTTTGCAAGAGATAACAAAATAATTCAGACCATTTCATCTCTATTTAAGCAAAATAATCTTTCAAATTTTTATTTTTATAGTGCACATAACGTATCTGCAATCTTACTTAATCTTTCCCCCACATTTTCAGAAAATTTTTTAGCAGTAGGCAGAAAGGATAAAAATGCTGAGATTTCTCAAAAGGATTTGGATGTTCAATTAAATGAACAGGAATTAAGCACGCAGTCCTAAAGGCAGCTCTGCAAATATCAGTTTCTCTTCAGAAGGGCATGATCCCGTCATTTTTACTCAGGCAGAATTTCCATTTGTCTTCACTGGCAATTTTGCTTGAAAGCCAACAGCTTGATTGAAATTTGCCCTTTAAAAAAGCATGATTAAAACCAGTGCAGCTCCGTTAAATTACATATATGTTCTTAGTATTTTTAGCAGATATATATTATCAAACTAATTATCTCAGATGTGTCAGAGGAATGTGTCAGGTTCTCATTACTTGTGGTAAAGAAACTTTTTAATGAATTGCTATTTAAATTTTATGCAATTAAAATATTAAAACTGCTTATTCAAAATATGATGGGCCAAATCTTGGAACTCACACGCATCAATCAGTGATTTCACCCACTACAAGATTTTAGAAAATCCCTGAACAAGTGGATGTTTTTGCCATATCTCAGTTATTTGGCTTTCAGTCTTACATCAACAGACTAAGAATAATTACAGCATCAAAAACTGCAAAAGCTGAATACCTGGATAGCCTAAGATTCAACTCAAATGCTGTCTACTGCTTAAATCTGACTGGATGCCTCCAGCAGAACTCCAGCTGTGACAGGAGGGAGCACAGACCTTGTGCTGGCCTTCCTATCCAGGGACAATTATAACCTCAAAGGAAACATTAAAGGCCTGAACTTGCTGCATCACCACATTCAATAAAACATTTACTATTGACTTCAATAGGACCAGAATCGAGACTTCAATACAATCTCTTTTATAATGAGTCCATTTGGAAAACATTCGGGATTTCAAGCACAGATTTTAAACAAAGTATTTAGATTCTTTAGTGTCTGAAGGATACACGAAAAAATGGCTGTCCTAATTTACCTGGCCAAACTAATGCATTTTAAAAGTCAAATCTAGAGCATTGCAAGGCACTGCAAGCAGTTTTACAAAGATAAATCTTTTTCTCCTAGAGATAGCTGCAAGTAGCCTTCTTCAGGCTTTTCCATTTTTGTATAAATAATCCCTAGTGACGGCTGGAGTAGTCCTGTTAAGCTTTTCTTCCTCAGTTGTGCTGTGTATCTGACAAACCAAAACACAGAATGCTTTCATCCCAGAAATCTTGCATATTATTTGAGGTGGAGGTAGGCTGCACAGGAACTACTTAGAGGTTGTTTTTTTTCAGTGGTGGCATGCGCTAGGTATATTCACAATAAAATGTTTTAAAAATAGGATTTACTATGAGTTCCACAGATCTCAGGGGAAGAAGGGAGGTAAAAGGAGGGTTGAAATAATAAGGTCATTGTAAATTCTATTTTTTTAAATAAAATTGGATTCCAATTGCAGGCAGCAGAGCCCCATCCAGGCAGGTTTAACTGGCAGCCTTCCAAAGGAGACATGAAAGGTCCTCTGAGTAGTAATTCTCTAAATGGAACAGACTCTGGTTATTATGCAACTTCTTCATCTACTTTATTGTAC
Source organism: Neodrepanis coruscans (assembly GCA_013400695.1). NCBI lineage: Eukaryota > Metazoa > Chordata > Aves > Passeriformes > Philepittidae > Neodrepanis > Neodrepanis coruscans. The sequence goes on along the minus strand of VYZS01068506.1, from coordinate 91,284 downwards.
CTTTATAATTAAATGATGTAATTCCTTTTTTTTTTTTCCTTTCTTGTTCTCCTCTCAACTACGGCAGGAAAGCATTTGAGTAACATTGCCATATGATGCAGACAGTCTCTGTGGCTTCCCAGTTTTTTTCTGGGTCACTACAAGTCATATACAAGGAGTTGTGAGCTTCTGGTTGCCAAAGCAGGACATAAACTCTGCCTTCTCCCACTCATGAATGGACACTTACCTGCATGCCAACTCTCTGCTTGCTTAGTGGTGGACGTGGTTGATTCACTCAGAATTGTTGCTAGGTTGAGGGATTGCTGCTTTTGCTAGAAACTCCATGGTAAACAGGCAAACAGTGGATCTAATAGGATATAGTGAACACTATGTTCAAAAGGGCGTTAAGCAGCAGGGCTATTTAGTTTGTGGAGACTGGACAAACACCTGAGAATCAGAAGAGGCTTACAGTATTGTGTTTAACAACCCCAGAGCCAGGATTTACTGACTCTGCAAGGCTTTACGGATCAGGAGTGAAACTCTGCTCTCAAGATGCTAAAAGACTTGATCAGATGTGAAAGCAGAATCAGAAGAATGGCTCTCTTAGCTCTTTGACTGGTCCTCTGTACCAGAGTGTCCTTCCTACGTCCAAGTAGTCCATTCCCAGAAATAAAGATTATTCACGTGAAGAAAAGTTAGCAAGACTGGATCCTTAGTTTGCATGTTTAATTCCAGGAATTTCTTTATTGATTGTAATTTCTGTTGTTTGTGGTTTGACTTTTTTTATTCCATGATGACAAAGGGAAGGAATTAACTGCCTAATTTTGATGCAGCTTTTGAATGTTCTTCAGGCTTTTGATCTCATACTTGCCTGCCTCTCCCTGAGTATGCTTACTTGTAACAATCTCTTTTAACTCACTGCCTATTTATTTAATTGTATTATTTTGAAATATGTACATGGGTTCTATGAAAATATTTTAAAAAGTGTAAGAGAAATATAAATAGGACCCAATATTTTGTATATGCATTAACGTCTATTATATGTATCTATAAGAAATCTGAAGTAACAGATATCCAACAAAATTCAACATAAAGGTCTTGATTTATTTCCGAGAAAGTAAAAATTAATAAATACAGAATGGAATTGCAAAAGTGACCCAGCGCATTCAGGAACAGAACTGATTTTTAAAATCACTGATATCAGAATACTGCCAAGTACCAAAGTGCCTGATCCTGCCACAAGCTATTGCCTATAGCTTGTATTAATTTCAGTAGAGTTCATAAGCAGAATAACTGCAGGGTATTTGCAAAACTAGTTAGGCTCCTAATGACCATTTTTTGTGATCCTTTGATAGACAAATCTTCTATTCTCAATACTGGTAGTTTTGCCTAGGGAAAAAATGTAGGATCACAGATTCTGGCCAGCTTTAAAAGCAAACAAACAAAATGCAAAACATTTAATAAAATTTACGTTCAATTACATATAGCATTACACAAAATATTTGGGGCCAGAACCTGCATTAGTTTATACAGTTTTGGAAGAGGTGTGATAGATTAAATTAACAGAGGAAAGAGAGTTAAAGGTCTATATACCAAGAGCAGACTCTTTTATAAGGTATTTGCCCAGCAGCAGGAATATGTATCCCAGTCAGGTTATTTGATTACTACAGGCATAGAATATCTGCTGCCCTTCGCACCTGCACAGGGCATACTCTGCCCAGGCACCCACTCCCAGACAGGTATCTGTCATGGAATTAAAAACAACTTCTAGTTTTTACTTCCATGACAGATGCTGTTGGGATGAATCTGGAATACTTGTCTCGTTTCGAACTCATAGCTGTTCTCAGTATTGGACAGAAACAACACTTATTGCATTTTCATCATATAAATGAGTATCCTAAAGAAACATCTTCATTTTTATCTCTGAGCAAGTCAAACATTTTATTTTATCAAATTGCCATAATACCTGCTTTTCTATGTTTTAATCTGGAGATGCCAAAGGAATACACACCTCTATAGCATTTGTGTCTGACTTTTCATCATGGCTGAAAGTTATAGTATAGGCAGATCCTCACTCCACAGACCATCAAATGAACTAAAATTCTGGTCTTCAGTGTTCAGAGTCTCCCTCCTTTAGTATTTCTCTCCGTGTACAACAAGGTTTGTTAAATATGTAAAAAAAAATACTTTAAAGGAGGTAAGGAGTGACACTACCAGTATTTGCACGTACCTCCCCTATGTGCACAAGTTGCACCTCTAACCTTGGGGCAGTGACTCTGTGAAGTGGCCCTCTGGCCACCAGAAAGACACATATGTCCAGGAGCATGTGTGCACGAACAGTCACTGCACCTGAGCCCAAGCATCCCTTGCTACCAGCTGAATGCTGTGTATTTAGAGTTGGTTCACTATACACACTCACACACACTCATACATACATATGAACACACACAAATTACAAAAAGATCTTTCAAAGACCACCTTCTAGTGCATTTAAAGACCCCCTTCTAGTGCATTTAACCACCTCAGCTTGATTTGTCACATTTTCTCTATAGTTAACACTTAGCAGATCTGCCATTACACATAACCCAGTGCCAGGCAGTTTCAGCTGTTTCTGGCAGGAGAAATGGATGTTCCTGAACCCTGGACAAGGCAGGTGGAGAAAGAGGAATGAGTCTCACTTATTTCAAGATGAAAAACCTCTGTAATAACTGCAACTCCATTTGCCAAAGGTGAGCTCTGGTGACATGTTCGTCCGCTGTCAAGGTTGAATTTGTTTATGCCCCGAGCACAGCAAGCACACGTGGCAGAGCGGTCCAGCCCTCTGTGGCCAGCCCAGCACATACACATCCTCACCTAGGCAGAGACAGGAATCACTCTCTCAGCACTGAAACAAGCAGCAGGGTGTCTGGGTGCTGACAGGCTCTAGACATGTTCTCTCGCCCTTTACAAATGAGGCTGAAGACACCAATCTATTCCATAGGAATTGTTAAACAGCAGATAGATATTAAGGGACCCTAGCAACACAGGCAGGATCCCAACCAATGATCTAGGCTCCCTGGCACGCCACCTGTTTGTACTGGTTTGGTGCAAGTGTATACCATGCTACTCACCTCCACTGCTCACTTGTAAAACACAAGGAACAAAATGTATACATGGGCAAATACGTGTGAAAGATCACTTCTCACGAATAATTAGATTTAAGCAATAATTCCACTTGTAATGTCTGAAGAGGGAATTAACACAGGCTATCAAGGGATTTTAGGACAGAGAGCACACTTAGAAAACAAGTATTTTAAAAGACTGCACTGTGTAAGAAGCAGCAATTTCACTACGATGGAAATAAACCAATGGGGAACCTTCTGAGTGCCACAGAAGAGCCATGGGAGAGAAATGTTATTTTGTAGTACAGAATAGCCATAATGTGGGTATCAAAGATGCTGTCATCCTTTACTGAAACCCTCAGCATCCTGCAAAAACATGCATCTTCTGTAAACAGGATGTTTAGTCTGGGTTTTATGCATGTGTCCCCTTCCTATACTTTAGATCAAAGACACATTTGGGACAATCACCTTGAACCACTCCCTTGGGGGAAAAATTAAGGTGAAGAATCAAAAGACAAGTTAAAACATAGCACAAAAATGCTACAGGCGAACAGATGCATCTCCACCCCAAGAGAAAATTATTCCTTTCCAATAAATTCATGTAATGTTTTGTAGATATTGAAAATATTCCAAAACATATCTCAGTGTAAACAGCAAGCTGGGTTTCCTCCTGCTCTTTAGCATTTCTCTTTGTTTACTCTCCATTTGAGAATAAAAAAACCCTATATGTGAGCACTGCAAATGCTATATTTCAGGACTGATGGAGTATTCAGTAAGGGAATCATAAAATACAGACTTATGTAGCCTCCAATAAAATACTACCTGCTTTGCCTGAGCCACCAGGGTCAACCAAAATTTAAAAAAAAAATCCAGTGTCTGCTTTATTAATACTTTTTATTTGTGTTTGGAAAATAATCTGATACCATGGTGACGGGCAGACTGTATCAAGCTTAGAGAGAAAGACATGAAAGAGACATTCTGGGGTGTGTCTGCTCTCACCCCCACTGCCTTCATCCTCCCATACCCCATATCTTAATAGTAGAGACCCCATGGGAAACTGCTTCTGGAAGTGATACCCAGCCCAGCTAGTTCACCCGGTGCAAGGAGAGGTACTTGGCTAGAGACCTGAGCTCCCATCTTTGAGCCCAAATGGCTCTGCTCAGCCCCTGCTTATCTCAGGAAGGCCTGGAATGTTCATTTGGTAAAAAAAACAGCCCTTACCTTTGGCAATCAGCTCCTCCAGCTCTTGGTCGAATCCTTGTCGGTGGCATTTCCTCCAGAGCCCCATGTTGGTTGAGTTGTACTGTCTGTTGCACTCGTCGACTGCGCTCATAGCAAAGATCTGCCTCCTGTTTCTTGCCAAGAGGAGTTTCCCTTCCCAGCGGTCCAACCTAGACCTGCTGGCCCTGAGAGGCAGGTTGTTGTTGGAGTTGTAAATGAAGCCAGGATCATTTCTCTTAGTGGTGATGCTCTTGCACCTTTCTCTGTGCTTCCTGGCATCAGTTTCGTACCAATGGTCAGAGCAGATTGCCACAGCCAGCATGCCCAGGGCACACAGAGCTAAAGAGAGGCCAGCATACAGCAGTAACCTTCCAGCAGCCATACCTCAGCTTCACAGAAACACCATGGACATCTTCACAACAGGCAAAGCCCTTGGGTGTGAGACCACGCAAAGACCTCCAGAGCACCTGCTAGGTGTCACTTGGCAGAGACTGCCTCAAACATCCCCAGCGCCTGTGGCTCGCATCCACGCTGCAGAGGGATGCTCAGAGTGCTACAAAGTTCTGCCCTGGAGGCAGTCCTGGAGTCTCATCTGCCTCTTCTCCTCTGCAGAGGAGACCTGGCGAGGAGAAACACAGCCTTCCACTTCCAATGGGAGTGAGCCAGTGACCCACCTACACAGAGGTGTCCTGCTCCCCTCACCACGAGCACCCGAGTGACAGGGGCTGAAGGGATGTATCCCACTCAAGAGACCTGACGGCTGATCAGTCAATCAATCTCTTTCAATCTGGTCAGCTCAGAAATCCAGAAGAGATGGCTTTTAGATCAGCAGGCTCACCACAGCATCATCACAGGACAGAAAAGTTCAACAGCCTGACATCTCCCACTCGCAAGCAGCCAGTTGTCCCGTTTTCAGGAATGGGTGACTTGCTTTTTCTTTGTCAGAGGCTCAGCAAGAGCATCCTCGTCTGGACGGTCGGACACTTGCCTGGGTTTAAAGCGGGGTCGAAGAGGAGGGAGCAAGAGGAAGGCGGGGGGCGGGGGGAAGCAATCTGTTGTTGTTGCTGCTGCTGCTGCTTCTGCTGGTTGAAGTCGTTGTTAAAACATCCCCTCCCCAGCTGGCTCTGGAAACGCGGGCACGCACGGCTCTCTCCCACAGCAGACTTCGCTGACAGTCACTGGTACCTTGGCTTCGGAAACATCTCGGCGTCTCTCCGCCAGCCTTGCCATTCACTCGCCTGCTTTTGTCGTCGGCGTTGTCATCCAGGCAGCCTAACGACGCGCTGCCTTCCTTCCCTGGCGCGCCCGGACAGCGCTCCGGCAGCTTCCCGGCCCCCGGGCCGGGGAGAGGCGGCGGGAGCAGCCGCAGCCCGGCAGGACCCGCCGCCGGCCGCGCACCGCTCGCTAGGCAGCACGGGGGGCTGCCCTCGGCCCCGGCATCCTTCCTACACACACACACACCACACACACATACACACACTCACGCTGCTGCCCCCCCCTTCCGCTGGGATCTGAAAAGCTTCCTCCGTCCCCGGCGCTGGGATGTGTTGTGCACAGTTTTCCTAACACGGCGGCACGTTAGCCATCTGCAAGATGAAGGCAGGCGGGCAGAGCTACGGCTGGCGGAGAGGATGCTGAGGAACGGGGAGGGGAGGGAGGTCGGGGGAAACCGAACCAAAACAAACCGGGGCGGAGGGGCGGAGAGGGGGGAGCTACACACCTTACACGGGGAGAGGAAAGCAGCCCCTAACTGTTGTCAACAGCTTTCGGTCTGCACCATTTCTCTGCCATATGGCCCGATCTCCACGTCGGAGCTAGATCTTTAGCTCAGCAGCTTCATAAGAATCGTATCCCCAGCATCAGCAGTTATATATTCAGACATATTTCTTTTCTCCTTAAATTTTCACTCCCTTTCTCTTTAATGGGAATAACTCACCCATCTTGTAGAGATCAAATGCAACAAAAGGCGAGCTGGAGTCCCCAAGCTTTAGAAATCTCATTTCACCGTTTTTAACCCAAATAAAAGCCAATCCAATCTTCTGTACACCTGGGAATCTTTCCTTGTTCAAACACCGAGCCCTGCAGCCTTGGCCGAAGCCTACAGAGCGAGCATACAGAGCGCTGAGCCAAAAGCCAGTGATGTCACCCATGCAACGTGAGACTCATTTCTTATTTCTCTATCCTCCTTAAAGATAAACTGCACCACTTCCCAGGCAGGAAATGTCGAAGCCTTCTTTTCTTAAGAGGGGAAATTGTAAAACCTGGATTTAACTGGATCCTGCTCATTCTTGGTCACAAGCCCTTACATTGTGTCAACCAAGTCCAAGACAAGTGGAGCTGTTTCTCACTGCACCAAAAAAATCCCAACCTACTACATAATACAGAACGCGAGCTTGAGAAAAAAAAAAAACAAACCAAAAAAAAAAAAAAACCGCAAAAAAACCCCCAGCCAAACACCTGGATCCAAGACCTTCTGCATGATCCAGAAAACTGAGGCCTCCAGACTCTGAACTGTGATGTTTAAAAAGGAAATAAACATGGCCATTTCCCTTGAATCAAAAAGCTTTGGATCCTCATCCTGATCTGCGAGTACCACAGCGTGCTAGAGCTGTCAGAGGAACATAGCTAGCCCCATCCAATATTTGGCCCACACAAAGCAGCAAAAAAACCCAGCAAACAATGCAGTTGCTCTTACTGCACCAAAAAGTCCACAGCCCAATGCCTCTCCACAGATGTGTTTTGTAAAAATCTACACCCACTCTGGATCCTACCAGCTTTTGGCCCCTGAATCCCAAGCTGTGTCATCTGAATTGAAAATAAGCACAGCCTTTATTGGAGCCCCAAGAGGGAAGTCCTGGAATTTTGCTAACTTTTAACCTTAGCCACACAAATTATACTTGCTCCAGTGAGGAGAACAGAAGTGGAATGTGGTAGCTCTTTGTGAATCAGAAATACATACCTGGATTTTCTTGTGGAATAGGGCTGTATTGGGGAGGGAGGAAGAAACAAAACAAAACAAAACAAAACAAAACAAAACAAAACAAAACAAAACAAAACAAACAAACAAAACAAACAAACAAAAAACCCACCATGGCTGGATCACAACAGGTTTTGTCCCCAAACAAAATTGCATTATCAAAAAAGTCAAAACAACTCCTTCCATTTTACCTGGAAAAACCACGTCCAAGTCAACTGGGATTTTCAGCTATGGAAAGGTATCTGTCCCATTAAATAATTTTTGATTTGAAATGTCCTGTATTCTCTAACCCCCTTATATCATGATGAAACTGGTAAAGAAATGTCAGTCGTCCAAACCATGTTACAATCATCTGTGTCTGCTGAAACAGCTCTATTGCAAAATTTCAATGTTATGTTATTTGTATCTAGAAAGCTCTCAAAAAAGTTAATTGTTTTATTGAAACATGGCACTGGTTTAAATTTTTTTGCAGTGACTTCCCTTTGTTGTTAGTAATAAAGGCAAATATTTAAGGATCTAAGGTTGTTTTTTTTTTTAAATAGTTCAGCACAGATGGATCCACTTCTATAACTGGATTTTTCAAGCAACTACACGTCAGAAGATAAAAAGAATTAGATTTTGTAGTGGGCTTGGAGCAGCCATACTTGTTGTCTGTTCAGAGATAAAATTTAGATGTTTGTGGTCAAAAAGCTGCAGGCTTCTATATGAAGAAGACAAACAGGTTCTTTGTATCGCACCCACACAGACATGAGAGTGCACCTGGATTTCTTTGTCAATTTTTAGCATCAAGTCCCAAGCTGAAGGATGATAACAGGGAACAAACCTAATTTTATCAACCGCGTTTTTTGACTGATTGTTGGATTTACAATTTAAGCACGAAAGTCAACTATATTTACTCTCTATTTAGACTGAACATGAAAACAAAACTGTTTTCTGTTTAAACATCCAATTTAGACTCAGCTGGAAGTCTAAGAGTGAAATGGAGAATCCAGCTACTAGAGCTGTTTTTCTCATGATACTGGCCAAAGATTAATTCAGGGATGGGAAAATCACATAATGTAATTACATCTACATTTATTTTCTAGTTAAACATTCGGACTACAGTCCAAAGAGCCAAGATTTGTTTGGACCCAGGGAGGTCCAGATGCCAGGTTTTCCCAGCACACTCCAAGGCAATAAGACAATTTAGGGCAGGGGGACTTTTGTACCTGGAGAAGCCACACTTGTTTCCTCTTCTTATTCTTAAACATGGGTTTGAAAGTCAAAAATTGGCATGTAGTTCCAGGTTTTGTTTTTCTCTCTGAAAAGAAATTTCAATGGCAGTTTCTATGGATTTTTTTCCTTGCATTTGTAGCTTTATCAGATGGCAGTCTACATCCTCCTGCAAGTCACCTTAAATATATAACTGTAGAAGAAATTGTTGGATTTCAGATGAACTACACTTTAACTCTTAGAATTAAACATTTTTCTCTCTTATCACCATTATTGCCTTCTTTTCAGGAGGGGCAGAGTATTGCTTGCTGCAGGCATTAGGAATCCTTCTTCTGTCTCTTCCCAGGATTATTACGGACAGCCCTTTCTCAGCTCAAACAGATCATTATTAAATTCTCTTCCTCCCACCCTACCCCCGCCTCACCGTAGGGGCAAAAAGAAAACAATCTTTGTCGATCTTCAGATGAATGTAACTGACAGAAAGACATTTAAAAAAAAACAAACCTGCATGCACACTTGGGCATGCTACCCGGAAACCACTCCCGACAGTGAATTAAGGGCATCTCGGCAAAGGGAGCTAATTCATGGGTCTCAAAGGAATCAGGGAGTGAAAACGCAATTTTAGTAAAGGATTGAAAGCCGAGGCTTTCTTTCCTGCAGGTTACGATTTCAGTGATCCAGGGGAAGAAATCTAAAGCACATGTCTGCACAGGGAAAATGTCTGAAGGCGTGGGACAGAGAACCGGAGCTCAGTGAGTCTGTTCAGAGACAATTCCTTGTGACAAGCCATGCGCTCCCTGCTAGACCTCACTATGGATGTGATCTTACAGATAGGGCCAGTCTCCTCTTCATTCCCGCGCAGGATTGTTTCCGTTCTCCTTAGCACACTCCGGCGACCATCGCCCACCGCCTCTCAAGAACGCTCCAGACACAAAAGCAAAACGACTGAGTGCCTGTACCAAGGCACACAGAGGTGGGGTCTTGGGTTAGAAGGGGGGAAGGGCAGAGTTAATGAACAACCAATTGCAATTAGCTTTTTTTCATGAGCTTTTGTTGTTCGTTTGTTGGGGTTTTTTATACATCAAAATGACCTCCACCATATTTTTCTTCTTCATCCTTTTTTTTTTCTTTTAAAGAAGAAGAATTCAGTGCCATCTAGTGGGGGAGGGGATTGAGCAAGTCAGTGAGCTGCTCATTCCCTGGGAGCTGTACTGCTAATTCGGTTATTCAGCAGGGAGAGAGAATCCTCAGTATTTCCCTGATCTCTCTGTGATCTTCACCTCCTGAGAGGTGGTGTTTAATTTACATGGACTCCAGCTTTCATTATTTGTAATGAAACACCTACTGAAGACAGAGGAACTTGTACTAGTGTTGTAGAATCTGGAGCAGCACTGGCTCTGGAGGCAGTTTGCTGCTCTAATTACAGGATTTCAAATACAAGACAGTAATCAAACCAAACATTGATATAACAAATTATATCCACTAAATATTTTTTATCGTTCCAATGCACCTTGGTTACTGGTGTACGTGAATCCTCAGTGTGCCAGCCCTTCTGTTAACATAGACGTAAAAGATGCTGCTATAGAAGTGTCTGTGTGATAACTCTCACAAACACTTGACCCAACAGTCAAACAGATTTTGGGTGTTCAGGTGACTCAGAACCAAGAAGAGGCTCTGTGAAGGGAGGTCTGAACCATGAAACACCATATAGAAGTTTGTCATCTAAACTCCAGGCATTAACCTGTTGTTAATGTCCCTTCCTTTTTTTTTTTCTTTTTCTTTTTTAAATAGAAAAAGACATTTTCAGAGCTGTATAAACATGGGCTAGCCATACACACACACACACACACACACACATACACACACACACAGAGGTTAGGTAGACAGCTAAATTGTGTTTAGCAGTGCACACACTAGTATCCAGCTGCACACACCAGCACCGGGCTAGATATCTGCCCTCCCCACTGGCAACTCCCAGAAGAGATTTGTTTTGCACTCTCTTAAAAAGAACATTTGACTTTCCAAGTTAAACAAGTTAGTGAATATCAGACTTAAGATCACCCAAGGAACATTAATTCGCCCCTCATGCAAACACATTATGATATAATCTTTAATAACATGATTTTTGTTTCCATGGGTCTCTTGCTTTTTACAGTGCAAAGGATGGGTGTTATTCACTTAATGAACACTATTCACATTTTTTCATATGCTTATCATCCAATGTGTGGTGCATATACTATTTACTGCAGAGCATCCAGATCTTGCATTGCATACAGAATAATTAATTTCCTCATGGGCTTTTCTATACTGGTGCTCTAAATGTAGTGTTGAAGGGCTGGGGTTTTTTTACAAACATCAGTGAATTTATCTTCACAGCTCCCTGCTGAGGAACAGAGATAAAAGCCAGTATTTTCAAACATTTCAATGTATTTTGGGTGCTCCATTAAAGGAGCTTAGAACCAAAGCTTCCAGAGTACTTAGCACCTTCCTTCCTCAGAAAACAGCTCCCAGTCATCTTGGCTCTAGATACAGTGGGCAGTATTTCCACAGATTAGTGCATAGGTGACTGAAATCAGATATACAGAAAATGGGAGGAATGTCATTTTTTTTTGAATCACCTAGCTTCATAACAGCAGCTCTCATAAAGGGTGAATTAAAACCCAATTTTCAATTTCAATTCAAATACTTTAACCCTGTGACCATGATTTTTCCTACCTGTATTCATCTGCTAGGCTCACTACACAGCTCCAAACCCTCCACCAAACAGCCACCATCTCACACTTGGTGACAACAAGACACAAGTGAATGGCAATCCATGGACAATCTTTATTCTGGTGTTTTCTGACAGTCTTGATTTAGTGAGCTGAAGTTGTGATGAACGGGGGAAGCACACACCAGCTGAGACAGGATTGATCAGGGGGTCAGGAGCTGAATGGAGTGTAGCATCAAAAGAAGAGATTTATTCTGGGAGAAAGCAAAATTGCTGGCCAGAAAGCAGGCAGATGGGAAGGTAAGCAGTCCTATATCATCTTTTTCAATAAAGCTGAGGGAATGGCCAACACCAAATGGCCTCACACAGAGACAGGTAAAAGACAGTACTCAGCTAAAAAGAACCACAGTATAATGTTGTTTTTCCAAAGACAAAATGAAACAAAATTCTGCTGGTTTTCCACTAAAATTGCTTCCCCCTGTGAAAACTTAGTCTTTATTATTTAGCTGTCAACTGTCAAAACTGCATCATTGTTAACAACCTAAGGGCTACACTGTTCACACAGCTATGTATGATAACCACTGCTTCTCAAGAGATCATCTCCAAGAATATTTTTAAGCTCAGGCAAAACAAGGATGGACTATTTTAAACTAAACTTTTCCCCAAACTGCCTAACACAGACATTGTGGTTGGAAAATGTCCACCCAAGCAGTTAAAGTTTATCAGAGCTCTAAGCTACTGAAAACAAGGCCTGTTAGGCAAACTTAGTCTACTGAAGACATTATCCCTACACTCATGCACTGCCTCCACACAGACTGAGTGTTCATGGGCACTGTGGTAAACTGCTGAATGACTTGGGAGCTATCTCTCCACCTCTAATGGTGCTGCCAACAGTTTTAGTTTTTTCGAGCAGAATCTAAATGTAGATCTAAAGGTAGAATCTAAATGTAGATCATGTTACATTTAACATGTTGAGTAGTAAAGTGAAAGACCCAGGAAAGCCAGCCCTGTCTCTCGAGTCCTGAGTAAGCATCCAAGTGCTTCCAATGCCAGAGGAGCAACAACAGATTTAAGAAAAAGAAAAGATCTAACATGTGTAAGCTTCTATTTAAAGAGAAAGTTCTGTTTGGAAACAACTGAACCAAAGCACAAGGGCAATATTTAGCTTTCAAGGCTCTTTCAAATTCATCTCCCTACAATAGAAAACACATCTTAGTCCTGGCTCTCACAAGCAGAGATTCAGTTCCAATCTGGTGCACTCTGTGATTGCAGCAGCCACTCTGTTTTGTGTCCTGCTTATTGCCTTGCCAGCTTGGTAGTCAACATCTTCATATTCTACATCTTCTTCTCTTCTGAGCTGGACTAGGTTTCACATGACCAGATCTGTTTTCCCAAAAGCCTTGCTAAGAGGACTGCTGTTTCATACAAGCCCCTCTGCGCTTCCCCCAGTTTACCTTATGGATACATCAAGCCCAGGCCCCCAGCCTAAATCCTGCTGCAGGAAAAACCCATTGCCTGCTGCAGTGATGAAGGTGACATTGCTCTGAATGCAGGAGTTGTATAGCAAGGTTACTTGCAGCCTAAAGCCAGCTACAAAAGGAAGATGGGTCTCCAACATCACCGTCATCAGGCTCAGCTGAAAACAGGAGATATTACTTCATTAAAATTCATAGATCTTGTGACTTTTATAGAAATAGCAAGTAGAATCCAGGATGGCAGAGATGAGATATTAGGGCCAAAGAGTAATAACTGAGAGCAAAAACTCAGACTTCTGGCTGCCAATAATAAACATATTTGGTAAGAAGTGACTTTTATTCTAAAATCTACCTCTAACACATTGATCTTCAATATACTAAAGCCTGATTAATTCTGATTCTGCTGTACTGCATCAATATTTAGTTCATATAGGCAGTCTAATACAAAGGTACATCTGCAGAACTGTTCATTTCCTTGACATGGCAAGTCACACTGTTCAACCTTACCTGAACTTCTGACAGATTCCAGAACATGTTGTTCATTCTCAGAAAGAGTTTTGGACATGGTTTCTATCAGGAGTGCTTTGTGAACTAATCCACTGAAAGACAGAGACCCAGTCTTCGTAGACAGATAACATGATGTTTCGTAGTGAGTGTATCACATCTGTGACTGGGTCCCAGCTGCTAGTTCAATTTGTTGCTTCTTTCAGTCACAAAAGAAGAACAAGGATTAGTTAAAAATCAGAATTGGTAGATCATGAGAAATCTAGATAGAAGGAATTGGAAAGAAAAACAGTAAACAAAACCAAAAACAGCACCTGCAGAAAAAAACTATATTCTCTAAAAGCACTGCTTTGTTCTGGAACGAAGTGACACAAAGTGAGACTTCATTCTTGATCTCTTTCATTTGGCTCTGAAGTCCCAGCAGAGTAGATTCGTTTAAATTTAAAAAAAAAA
>VYZS01068506.1:30831-62152 GCA_013400695.1 Neodrepanis coruscans | reverse complement strand
AATTGGATCCGCGTTTACTCCAAGCAACCTAACCATTTACATATTGGGAACAGGAAAGTGAATAGCTTGCTTGGGTATTCATCTATAATGATCCCCCTTTGTCTGCAACCTGCCAGGGCAAACCTGCTCAAGAATTAAAGCATCGCTCTGGTAACATACTTTGGGAAGGTATTGGTGGCAGCGTATCCAAAAAGGGAGAGAAAATGATCCAGCATTTAAAAAAAGCAAAGTGGATGGATTTCTGGAAGAGCAGTATAAGGACAAAAGAGGTTATCCTGCCTAATTTGCCATTATTTTTTTCTATAGAACTCATTTGCGAGAACTTGGTCTTCTCAAAAATGGCTGTTTGCTCTCCTCTGAGACTTCACCATAAAATAACTATGACTCAGCCATTATTGTGTATGTCCTAGTATTAGGATAATCCATTGCTTGCTGGGAGCATTAGCATAACTGTTTCACTCCAGAATATACAGCCTTCTTCACTCTATAGCTGGGATAGAAATAGGCACTCTCCTACCTCCCTTCTACCCTCTGCTCTGTCATTTAGGAATAGACATTTCCTGAAGAAGGGTACATTTTGTGAATCACAGGGTCTAGGCAAATTGGGAGTCAATCCTAAAGCACAATTCCGGGTATTAGTGCAGTATGTGTATTTAGGAGAGAGAGTTCCAGCCATGGTCTGGAGGGTAAGGATAGAAACACATTTTATAGTGGCATATCCATTTTATGTACAAATAACCAAGTTCAATTAGATTCTTTATTTTTGTGCTTTCCCCTTACAATGAGTGATTCTTTTCACCATTCAAACTGCTGTGTCTTGTTACAAAATTCACTCTTTTCCTGAAGTTATGAATGTTTTAATTCTTGATCGGAGTAAACCTGGTTAGCTGACCTCCAAGGTACTGAGAATAGAAAACTTAGCCTCTTCCCAATCCAGAGCATCTTTATTAAGTGCACTGCTTCCTTATTTTGCAGTGCTTTAACTATGTCTGTCTTTAATTAGACCCTGGTATGATACATTCATAGCTGCTGAGCACTACCATGATGATCACAAGCTATTTTGTAAACAGGCTGACCCAGTTGCTGTATATATCCTATGGGGAGTGCAGCTATTGCCAGAACCTCTTGCTATTGAAAGTCCTGCAGACAGGCAGAAATTCACTTGCATGTAACCATACTTCATAATGCTGGAAGAAAAAAAATCCTGCAGTCTTGCTTTCTGTCAAAGGTGTGTTCAGATATATGTGCTCTGCTCAGAAATGTAATAACTTGAAAAACATTTCTCCTAATGTGGAAAAAGTTTATTGTACTTAACAAAACATGCTGAGTTTACACAGGTCAGTGAAATGCACCTGTGTTACTCTACAGGTTTAGACAAAAGTTTTGTCTTACTTGCCTTTGTTTCCCCAAGAATAAAATTAGAATAACAATCACTTAGTGAACAGCATCATGAGGTTAAGTTGCTTCTAGGGTGAGAATTTACCCCAGGAGAACTTTGTGTAAAGAGCAGCTTAGTCTAGCTGTGGTAGGACTTACAGCTCGGTATTTCAGAGTTTTATTTCAGAGAGATGGTTGTGTGCAAAATTGATGACTTTCTAACACATAAGATAAGCTGTGGTATGTTACATCTTTTGCTGTTCTGCTTTAGTTGTTACAGACTTCAAATGCTAAAAAAAAAATTTAAATTGATCAGAAAGTAAATTTTTAAAATTATAGATATTTCTTAAACTGTAAATATTTTTGAAATTTAAAAGTATGTGTGTACATATTCCTTTACCACTTTGAATTTGAAGGCCATTTTAGGACAATTTTAAATTTTAAAAAACAAAAATCAACAAGGTCTCTATGNCACTGTACCCTGAATGATTAGATACTGCAACAAAAGAGGCTGAGATATTAATTGTTAAATGACTAAATCCATATAACGATGAAATTACCATATGCAATAATGAAATTTAAGATAATTTTATTACAGAACACTTATTTTGAGTGCCTGGAAGACATGTATGAAATACTAAGATAATGAATATTTCTATGGGGTTTTATCACTAGGCTCCTTCAGTGTTGCTAGTGTTAATGACTGCATCTGCCATTCTTACCTCTCAATTCCTGTCAGGGAGTAGAAAGTACAGAATGTAGCTGTGCTGCTCTGCCTGGCCATGTGAGCATCTTGCCTGTGTGTGCCCTGAAAGAGCATTTTTTAATTTCTAGACTGTAATCAGAGAGGAATATGCTTGAGGTAGTAAAGGAGAGCTACTGAAAATGGGGTGTGACTGGAGCAGAAAGTGTAAGCACAGTTAGTTTGGGGTAAGTTTGGTTTTGTGTACGGAGGTAGGGAGCAGTACTAACCTACTGACATTTGTAAACCAAATTGTTTAATTTGTTCAGTTGTTTGTATTTGAAGGGATTTGTCTTGATTGTTGAAATTGGTGGATCTACATAAATTTGTAAGAGTGCAACAACTCTTCCTCACCAAGGTTATTAATCAATGAAGTGCTGATTGTGTTAAGGTGTTTCTGATGATGTGTAGTTCTTGTTCCATGTCCTTACTGAGTGTTAGCTACTTTTCTAAGCTCTAACAGCATCTGATTTTAGCAAATATGCAGTGTTGTGGGAGAATTACCTGAGTTCTTATCACAGTCAAAAAAATGCTGTGGAAGTTAATACAAAATATGTATCTGCTCTGTACTGTAGCATAAGTTTCTCTCATTCTAATTTAAAATCCTTTTAGTAACTTAGAGCTTTTGCTCAACTGTGCTTATGGCATTTTAGTGTTCCGTGTGTTGTTTATGGGTTGTGACCTGTCTGGTGATGAAGAATCTAGAGCCTGTGATGGACTTTCTGAGGAGTTCTTGGTTCCTGGGACATGTGCATGCAGCTGAGGGAAAGTGATCTGGTTCCTTTGGATTCACCTTTGGGAAGAAGAGCAGCATGGAGTTACATCCTAGGTAGGAAAGGGAATTATCCAAGTAAAAAGGTTGCTGCAGCCAAACACTGTTTCTGGCCATGGTGTGAGGGGTGAAGTTGCTTAGTTGCTTGCTTTGGAGGAGATAAAGACCAGGCCTGAATCTCATCAGCAGAGCTACTGCAGCAGCTCTGCACAGCTCTGAAATTAAATTAGAGATCAGTAAAAGTATTTTTCTTGCTATTTAAGATGAAAAATCCAGCATCTCTTCTGTTCCTGTGAAACATTTAAAGCTCCCATGGTATAAATGTGCAAGAGACCAAATTGCGCATGCTTCAAAAAGGGATGTATGGTTCCAATCCAGTAAAGGAACTATGCATGGCCTTAAACTTTTGGGGGGAGACCTGGTTATGAGTATACATAAAACAACATATAAAATACTTACAGTGTTGTTGGCCATGCTTGTGCTTTGGAATCCACATTTCGCCTATAAAGGACTGAGCACCTACTGAGAGTAGTCAATGTTACCAGTGTTCTGTACCATAGTGTGTTGTCTTGCTAGACACAGATATGGACTCAGCACTGTAGTATTAGATAATTAGGCTTGGGAATTGGATCCGCGTTTACTCCAAGCAACCTAACCATTTACATATTGGGAACAGGAAAGTGAATAGCTTGCTTGGGTATTCATCTATAATGATCCCCCTTTGTCTGCAACCTGCCAGGGCAAACCTGCTCAAGAATTAAAGCATCGCTCTGGTAACATACTTTGGGAAGGTATTGGTGGCAGCGTATCCAAAAAGGGAGAGAAAATGATCCAGCATTTAAAAAAAGNGAGTTCCAGCCATGGTCTGGAGGGTAAGGATAGAAACACATTTTATAGTGGCATATCCATTTTATGTACAAATAACCAAGTTCAATTAGATTCTTTATTTTTGTGCTTTCCCCTTACAATGAGTGATTCTTTTCACCATTCAAACTGCTGTGTCTTGTTACAAAATTCACTCTTTTCCTGAAGTTATGAATGTTTTAATTCTTGATCGGAGTAAACCTGGTTAGCTGACCTCCAAGGTACTGAGAATAGAAAACTTAGCCTCTTCCCAATCCAGAGCATCTTTATTAAGTGCACTGCTTCCTTATTTTGCAGTGCTTTAACTATGTCTGTCTTTAATTAGACCCTGGTATGATACATTCATAGCTGCTGAGCACTACCATGATGATCACAAGCTATTTTGTAAACAGGCTGACCCAGTTGCTGTATATATCCTATGGGGAGTGCAGCTATTGCCAGAACCTCTTGCTATTGAAAGTCCTGCAGACAGGCAGAAATTCACTTGCATGTAACCATACTTCATAATGCTGGAAGAAAAAAAATCCTGCAGTCTTGCTTTCTGTCAAAGGTGTGTTCAGATATATGTGCTCTGCTCAGAAATGTAATAACTTGAAAAACATTTCTCCTAATGTGGAAAAAGTTTATTGTACTTAACAAAACATGCTGAGTTTACACAGGTCAGTGAAATGCACCTGTGTTACTCTACAGGTTTAGACAAAAGTTTTGTCTTACTTGCCTTTGTTTCCCCAAGAATAAAATTAGAATAACAATCACTTAGTGAACAGCATCATGAGGTTAAGTTGCTTCTAGGGTGAGAATTTACCCCAGGAGAACTTTGTGTAAAGAGCAGCTTAGTCTAGCTGTGGTAGGACTTACAGCTCGGTATTTCAGAGTTTTATTTCAGAGAGATGGTTGTNCCGCGTTTACTCCAAGCAACCTAACCATTTACATATTGGGAACAGGAAAGTGAATAGCTTGCTTGGGTATTCATCTATAATGATCCCCCTTTGTCTGCAACCTGCCAGGGCAAACCTGCTCAAGAATTAAAGCATCGCTCTGGTAACATACTTTGGGAAGGTATTGGTGGCAGCGTATCCAAAAAGGGAGAGAAAATGATCCAGCATTTAAAAAAAGCAAAGTGGATGGATTTCTGGAAGAGCAGTATAAGGACAAAAGAGGTTATCCTGCCTAATTTGCCATTATTTTTTTCTATAGAACTCNTCTTCCCAATCCAGAGCATCTTTATTAAGTGCACTGCTTCCTTATTTTGCAGTGCTTTAACTATGTCTGTCTTTAATTAGACCCTGGTATGATACATTCATAGCTGCTGAGCACTACCATGATGATCACAAGCTATTTTGTAAACAGGCTGACCCAGTTGCTGTATATATCCTATGGGGAGTGCAGCTATTGCCAGAACCTCTTGCTATTGAAAGTCCTGCAGACAGGCAGAAATTCACTTGCATGTAACCATACTTCATAATGCTGGAAGAAAAAAAATCCTGCAGTCTTGCTTTCTGTCAAAGGTGTGTTCAGATATATGTGCTCTGCTCAGAAATGTAATAACTTGAAAAACATTTCTCCTAATGTGGAAAAAGTTTATTGTACTTAACAAAACATGCTGAGTTTACACAGGTCAGTGAAATGCACCTGTGTTACTCTACAGGTTTAGACAAAAGTTTTGTCTTACTTGCCTTTGTTTCCCCAAGAATAAAATTAGAATAACAATCACTTAGTGAACAGCATCATGAGGTTAAGTTGCTTCTAGGGTGAGAATTTACCCCAGGAGAACTTTGTGTAAAGAGCAGCTTAGTCTAGCTGTGGTAGGACTTACAGCTCGGTATTTCAGAGTTTTATTTCAGAGAGATGGTTGTGTGCAAAATTGATGACTTTCTAACACATAAGATAAGCTGTGGTATGTTACATCTTTTGCTGTTCTGCTTTAGTTGTTACAGACTTCAAATGCTAAAAAAAAAATTTAAATTGATCAGAAAGTAAATTTTTAAAATTATAGATATTTCTTAAACTGTAAATATTTTTGAAATTTAAAAGTATGTGTGTACATATTCCTTTACCACTTTGAATTTGAAGGCCATTTTAGGACAATTTTAAATTTTAAAAAACAAAAATCAACAAGGTCTCTATGTCTTAGAAAAGCTTCACAAATTGGAAAGGCAGCTTCGATTAGGGAATGATTGGGGGTTTTATGTTTTTTCTTTCTTTTGAAGCAGAAAGGATAATATGCAAAGAAAAAAATGCTGTGGGGATCTTAGATCAATTCCCTTAAACTCATTTCTCTTCTGTAACTGATTGTGGCACTTCTTACATAGTCCCTTGGGAGCAGAAACTGGAAGCAAAACCCTCCAAGGGGACTTTCTTTCTTTGTCATCTTGATATTGAGATGCATGAGAGCAGAAATTTCTCCTATTTAACCTCTTCTAGGGACTGTATCATTTCTCTGCATCGTACAAAGAACAATGGAAAATTCAAATGTTCTAATAATAAAAAAAAAGAGGATTTATGAGGCATATAAGAGTAAGCAGAAAATAAAACAATATCCTTATCATAAATCCTAGAGGTAAAACTTAGGTTATATGTGTGGACAACTATTTAGGATGGATCCTTCTGTGCCTGCACAGCTGAGGTAGCATGAAAAAAGGCCTTTTTGCCTTTTCACTTCTTTCTCCTTCTTTTTTTCATTGTCCTTTTTCTCAAGTGTAGTAATAATGTTTTGAGTAAAGAGAGGAAATAACAGACAGGAAAACATCTGAAAGAATTTGCTTGCAAAGTCACAGCAGAGCACAGCTATAACGTGCTCAAATGGGAAGCAGCATGGCTGTAAACAGATCTTAGAGGGACATCACCACCACACTGGCTGAGAAATTATTTAGTGTTGTCTAAGGGGATAAAAATGAAATCAACAGGATAACAATCATGACATCACGGTCTCTTTATATATGTTGTATTGAATTGTTCCAGGTGGAATACAGGAAAATTCCACAAAGTGAAATATTTAGGAAAACTGAGAAGATTCCCAAGAGGTGGGTTTGGCTTCTGTTGTCTGAGTCAGGCAGAGCTAGGCTGAGCCAAATATTATAAAATATAGCACTGGGACCACTTCTCTCCTGGAAGAGGAGGCAGAATGGATGACCTAATACATTTTCTCATATCATAGTTAGGTCTGTGAAAGCAAATCTCACCAAGAGCTAAGAAAGGATTTTTATATCCATTAGGTTTTCTCTCTATGCTTGGAAGTACTTCACTTCATCCCAAGGCTCCTAAAGATGTTTGTAAATATTTCATGGAGTTCAGAGGGTCTCTCCCACTTCACTTGTTGTTTCTATGGGTCTGACGTTTGCCTCCTGGGCTGCTTCAGTAAATAGGCTTTTAATGGTATTAGGAGCAAAAACCACCTGAGGTCCAGGAAGTCTAAAAGCCATCCTACTGCCACACACAATGATGTGTTTCTGCAAATACATAATTGTAGATGTATCACATTCTTCAGTTTCCACTACAGTCTTGCCTGCATCAAAATGAATGGGGTCACTTGGCCCCCACCTTTCAAAAGCAGATGTCTAAAATGCGATTCCAGATTCACACATCTCCAGAAGTGGTCTAGGTTTAGAAATTGTGTGAATTTTGGGTGTCTCCAACTGGTACCAATGGGATTTAAATCAGCAAAACAGGTAGGTGAATCCTATGCCAGCATGCAGGGCTATAGTCCCCCTTAACCTTTGATAGTGGTCTCTTCAGGACAGGGCTGATGAAACATCATTTCTCCAGAGACTCTGTCATGTCTACGCTTGCTTCCCCAGGGATACCCAGTGTTGATCAGAATAATGTAAGGCTGTCTGGGCACCATGCATTGGTTTCTGCAGAGGAGAGAGTTAAGGAGAGCCTCATCCTCTGAGAGACTGGAGCAGTACAGCTGGAGTGGGCTGTGCTGTCACCTGAGTGATGCTGCCTGATTTACAAACAGCAACCACAATGGACAAGGGGTGAGATTTCTAATTTTTTATTTGCCTGTGTGTGACAGGCAGCAGCAAGCTGCTTCTTGGAATATTTCTGGAGAAGCAACAGGCAATGACAGATAATCTGCAAAATTGAAGATAAAAACTGAAGATATTGCATTTGGTATTGAACTGGTTAGTTAACAGAAAAGTTTATTGTTGGTTTTTTTTTAATTATTTCTAGGATATCAGATTTTATGTTGTTTTTTATTTAAGTAAATGAGACATGACTTACGTTTCAGCTGATGTTAGTATTGTGTTTAGTTTTTAGGCATAGGAGCATTTAAATGAAGGCTCCAACCTAAAGTGGTCTCAGCTGGCTTGTCCAAACTGGCACATTTATATCAGAGAGGAGCCTGTGAGTGAGACAGTGCAGATGCCACCCAGACAGGTGACATTTCTGGCATGAGTTGATGCACAGGCTGCATGTGAGGCAGCACGTGGTATTGTTTGGCTCTTTATCCTGGGTCTTTTTGGTGGGACTGAGGTGCAGGCAAGTTTTGTCACAAGCTCTAAACTTCACAAATGCTTTCTGAATGAACAGCATAAACTGAAAAGTAGAAATTAGGGTATGGAATTTCAGAGTTATTACTGACAACTAGAAAGTAACACTTCAGCCTCTTCATTTTTCTGCTTTTGCACTTATTCACTTTGCTTACATGCTGTGATGTTTGCCAAAATATTGATTTGTTGCCTGACACCAAAACAGCCAACAGAATGATGTCTCTGTATTTTCAGACTCAAGTTGTTTGATAGCATCTTGAAGTTTATTAGTAAATATTATTGCCCTATGAATACAGATAGTAGGGTATTGACTAGGCATGCAAACCACCTAAAAATAAGATAAAACAAATATCTAAGCTGGAGTCATGTAGCATTCCCCCAGAGGGGGGTAACAGACATTGTGTTCATTCACCAAGATAAATGTGTCTTCCAGAGACAGAGGTCTCATTATATCAGAAAGAAATAACCACATCTAAGGGCCTTCAGCATAACTGCAAGCTGCAAGCAATCCACAGCATCAAAACCATTGAGAGACCATTGACCACTGCACCAGAAATTCTGCCTTTGGCCAAGTGCATACTGGCAGAAACGATGAGAATATAGCTACGTGGTTAGAAGACTGTCCCAATTCCCACTTGCTTGGCAGGCAGCTTGCCTTTATAGGAAAGACTAAATGTCTGTGAGGCTTGTGTTGTCCTGGTGGTAGTGAGGATTAAAAGACAAAGATGGACAATGAATTGCGATACTGACTCTGCCAGCAAAAGATACTTATATTTAAATACATAAGATGTGCCTATGTTTATTACAATATAATAATTAATTTTAAAAGGTTATCCACGCTATTTGATCTATCACTAAAGAACAATAACTCTTAAAAAATCCAGCAGCGTGGAGTATTGTCTCAAAAAAACATGATAGGTTACCATGTTCTCTCTCTTCAATGTCAAAGATGAAGTCTCTGTATTTGAATCCTATTATTGATATAGCCTTTTCTGGACTCTTAAAGTTTCCTTACTCCAAGCCAATACCAACCCTAATGGACTTTGTCTGCTTAGAGAAGAGGCTAAAAGCTGCAAGGTGCAGTTACTATCTAAACTGTTACTAGATCAGAGATGTAGATAGTCACCAATATGTGTGTAAAGTACCGGAGAATCAAATTACAGCAGGTATTTAGGCCAGGGGAAGCTCACCTACCCTGGATATTATGAAGGAAAATCTCAAGACTGGAATATAATTGAACAGTCATTTTCTGAACAGCAAAATTACTTGATTGAAAGGTGATATCCTTTCCTGTCCTTTCTTGGAACACACTCAATCACATTATCGGGGTTTTTTATGCTTAAGTGGAATGGGTTTGAGTTATGAAATGTGATTATTCACACTAGAATAATAACGCGGATAATCTAAAACTATTTAGTCCTTAAAGCTGATCAGCTTATCACTATCCAACACAAAGGACTCAGAAATCAGATATCTGAACAAGCTGAATGTGTTAAAGCAATGACCAGGGATGCTATAGGAAGAGAAGGGCCTTGACTAATCTCCAACATCAGATTTGGTCCTGCTTTTAGTAAAGTAAGTGAGGCAGGAAAACCAATGTTCCTTACTCCTTTGTTTCCCTATTTTCATCTGCTTCTCGTTTCCTAGGAGAGCTGCATTTTCTTCTCCAGTGTCTACTTCCACTAAATTCTCCCTCCATCTAAACTTTTAACACATTCCTGCCCTTCCCATTCCCCTGGTTCCTACCTCTGCTCTCTCAATAGTGGTTTTAGAACTTGTGCTTTCTCTTGATGGTCCCTTACATGCCACATGTGTCTGTATTTACACTGCTGCTCCATAAAATGTTGGCTTTCTCAGCTTTCCATGTATGGGAGTGAAGGCAGGAAGCTGCAGAGGGAGTGGCAGAGCACGACACAGCACACACATGGCTGGACCACAAAGTTACTACTCTGATAAGGAAGGAAACAGGTCAGCACTGTGTTCTTGTGACACTGAACAGTGTGCAGGGTATGGAAGGCACCCGAATGCAAAGTCACTCCCAGTCTCATCACCTTTCCTGCTCCCTGCCTCCCACAACTTGCTTCCAAAGGACAATGTTTTGCTTTTTACTTTCTGAAAGTCTAGGCTGTGGTGTAGGGAAGGAAGAGCAACAGGTTTATAAATAGTGACTCTAAAATAAATTACATGTGAATTAAATTAAAACTATTGTGAATATTTCAAATATTATTACCAGAAAGTCAACAATAGGTTATTATTTATATAGAAAAGAAATTTTGTTCAATCAACATTGCTTTTAATTATAGAATGAAAACTGAAATAAGAACCCAGTGGATTCACATTTTCTTTGTTTTCTCCCTACCTTGTTTCTACCAGTAGTCTCCACCCATCCTCATCACTTCTGCTCGTGTATTTAACTCAAAGCTATGAAGTCTCCATCAGCTGAAAAAAAATACAGATGAGATTGTTCGGCTGCAAAGTTCAAAACACCACCTAAATATTACCTAACTTCTCACTGAAGGTGTAAATATTTCAGGTTTAGCAACATCACAGAATGGTAAATGTCCTGAACTACTCAGGAAGTTCCAAAGGAAACAACACATATAATCTGTATAGGAATAGTTTAAAGGGAAAAAATGGAAAAGAGAAGAGCAGCCTTGTTTTCTCTGTTGCCTGACATTGAATCAATCAGATGGTGATTCCTAGAAATAAGAAAATAGGTGTGACATATAAGTGCTAAAGACAGGCAAAAAAAAAATCTGGCTTATTTCCTAAAAAATACTTTCAGCATTCTTTTCCTTGAAAGCAAAGTAATTTTCTTAAGTGTGTATTATTTTGACTAGTAATCAGAAAATGACCATACTCTGGACAACAGCCTAATTTTTGTTTTGCTTCACATTTTCTGTCCAAGCTAACAGGGAACATGACTTGTGTCAGCAGTGTGTTTTCACATATCTTCCAGACCTGTATTTCCACTGTTAAGATCAAGAATTTAACCCAGCACTCTCAAATGTTCATGGGCCAAGCTCAAACGCTACAATGTACAGGACAAATACTGTCTTTTTAGGGCATGAAAAGGCTAAGCAGTTTTTGAAATCTGGATAAATGTTAAAGGCACTTAGACATGCAGAGTTTAACGTGTATTAAATTTTCACACCACTTTAAAAACCATACCATTTGTCATACCAATATGCAAATGTTGTAATTTCTTGATTAAGAAACAGGAAGGCTGTTTTGGGTTTTTTTAGATAGTGTCTTCTAGTGAAAGAATGTAATAAATTAGACCAATATTAGGTTTCATCTAATATCTCTTTTGGATATTCACATTTTGAAGCATCTCATAAAAATTAATTCCTCTTTGGGGAGAGATGGTGAGGGGAGAAGAGATAAAAAAGTGTCCAAATGCTCACAATGAGACAGTTGCTGTCTGGTAGTCTTTTTTTTCTACTGACTCATTAAAACATTGTTTTCTGAAAGTACAGGTGTCGATTAGATCAGACAAATATTCTGGTGATGGGTAATTTAGCTGAAGAGTCTTTGTCTTTTAACAGCTGGACCTGTTTTCTGATTCAAATTAAAATTAAAAAATTCTGAGAAGGATCAAACCCCAGTGCATAACCAAGAGTTTGATGGCAGGTAGCAGGTTTTTACATTTCCATTTCCAAGTATGTATTACCTGCTGCAATACCAGATAAACTGGCAGTGCTGCATTGTAGGAATCAACCACCCAGTGCCCCAGTGGCCCAAAGATTTGACAGCAGAAATCTGCCTTTCGCACCCAGGTTATAAGTTTGATGTTGACCTGTGTTGATAATGAAACCTGGTCTCTGTTAAAGATGTCGATGATGTCAATTGTCAATAGATAGGATTTCATATTGCCAAGAAATGGTTACAGTTATTAATGATTTATCTTTCATCATGATGGATTGAGCAGAGAGACCAAATGGCCACCATACAAAGGAGTAGGAAATTCCATTTATTACTAGGTGTGGATTCCCCCATTCAAAAGGAAAGTAATAAATAGTAATTTCTGTCTCCTTCCTCCCCAACAATCTTTTAAAACAGTTCTTTACCTTATGTGGAACGCTGGGGGTTTTATACCATGTATTGCAGGTGGTAACTCAGCTGTGTTCCCAGTTTTGGTCATCAGATCTCAGTATTATGGTTTAGAATTCCAGCTCTTCAGTGGTACATCAAATGTAGTAAGAAAGTCCCGCAAATATATTTTACATGAATAAAAATATTCTGTAAAAATAAAAGCAGATGCTCAGAAGAAAGGCACCTAAGAGCACTAAAAGCATTGGGAAAGGTATTACAAGATACAGATTGCTGGTAGCCTACTAACTCCACTGCTACATAAATTACTGGACATAAATTACATAAATTACCTGGGAAATAAATTACTTGGGGAATAAAACAAGGGCTATGACTACGTTCTGTACATTGAGACTAAATTATCCCTTGGTATAAATTTTATTGAAATTAATAGACTTTGTTAGTTAACCTGTCCTACTCTGCTGGCTTTTCCACAACAGGCTGTGTGCTGGGAGAGGCATCTCCTATTACCTCTGCTGTCTTTTCCTTCAGAGATAAGAGAGATTTGTTCCAGTGTTTAGTCCATCTCAGTGTTTAATCTTCAGCACAGGTATTATTTTCCAGAGTCTGTGTGTGCTTTTCACTACCATCACACATTCTCATCACATACAAGGAATTGCTGATATCCTTTCCATTAATGTGGCTATTAGAGAGAAATTTCTAAACTTGGCAAACTGCTTAGTCTATGTAGTCGTGCAGCCTTTTTGTTGACTGAAGACTGAAGACCACCAGTCATAGGAAATCCCAGGCTCCTCTCTTAGGGAAGTGTAGCCTGTCAGATACTAAATTAAAATCTATTTAAATTTTAACTAGATTATTTTGCCTATTTCTGTGTTCAGGAGGTGTTTAATACTGCATAGCTCTCTATAGGAGAGACCCTCAGATAAATTCATGCCCAAAGTTTCTTTCCCCCATAACACAGGGTCCGGTAATTTTGACTCCGTTGTGTTTCTGCTGTGTCTGCAGGGTAAACTGAAGTTGTGTTTATTTACCAGTTGCAGCGCTGCCGGTATTGAACTGAACATGAAAGGCTCTTCCACGCCAGCGCGAAAGGTGAAACATAAACCTCAAATCTGTCACCAGGATTATTACATTAAGTGGCTGTATAGCTACATGCTCACAACTGAAGCGAAACAAAGATAAGGATGTTTGCACTTGCATGTTTGAAATTTGAATATTTTAATTGGCCACCATAAAATAGATCAGGTTGTGTCAGAACAGCCTTTATGTTCTCCGAAGTCCCGCGGCTGTTCTGGCACAGTTGCTTTTCTTTGCAGTGCACTAAAACACTGTTACCATTTCGGTATTTGTAAGAACGACCTTTTCAGCAAGAAAGCAGCTTAAGCCGCCTGATTCCGCGAATGCTTTACGTGTGTAAGAAGCATTTCAATGGGTGTGGGATACGACACAGGTCACAGGTTACTTTACATGGGAACACGGTGGCACCTCGGGGGAAGATGTTCCCAGGCACTGGACACGAGGGGAGGGCAGCTTTGGGGGGCAGCAGCCACAGCCCCTCCAGTTCCTCCTCGCTTCAGGGCATCTCCCAGTGCACCCCCTTGGTCATTCCCATCGGAGGCCAGGTCCCGCTGTGTGAGCCCACCTTTTATCCCTGGGAAGACAGAGCGCCGGGAAAGGTGGAGCACGTCCTGCCATGCACACACGGGACAGAGGATGGATCCTTGGAAACTGGGATCTGCTCCCAGACCTCCATACCGGACAAAGCCAGCCGAGGTGTTACCCACCAGATGGAAAGGGTCCCCGCTTGTGCTGAGCAAGACCTGACCCTTTCCCCCTTGGAGCAGCCTGTGGAAACACAGCACCAGCTTGGGCAGCCCACGGACTAAATGCTGTCCATGGAAAAAAATATGGATGTTCTAGGGATTCTAGCAATCGCCTGTTTTATTTCTAACTAGAGTTACAGCTCCCAGGTTAACGGGGGTGGGGGGCGGGGGTTTGGGAAGCGCGTCTGTCGCTGCCGCACACGGTCCGTGTTCGCGAGGATCCCCCAAAAGCCCCAGGGATGCCCGGCACCCCGCTCGGTTCTCCGTGTAACCCTGCCAGCACAGCGGTCCCGCGCTCAGCCCGGGATTCCCCGCTCGCTGCCGCTACGGCCGCTGTTGGGAAGGACCCGCAGACCGCCCGGCAATGGCGTTCAACCGGCCCCGCAGCCGGGTGTGCGCGGGGCTCNGGGCCGGGCCGTGCCGTGCTGTGCCGGGGGCGGTCCGTGCCCGTGCGGCGGGGTCCGGGAGCGGGGTCCGCGGCGGGGAGGGCGCGGGCCAGGGTCGGGAGCAGAGCCACGGGTCGGTGCCCCCGCGCTGTGCCCGGCGCTGGTTTCGTGCGGGGGCTCTGCCTTCGGTTCCCCCCCGGTGGTTTGGGAGCGTTTCCAGCCCCGGCCGGGCCCGGTTCCCTCGGGGGCCGTGCCCTCCGTGTCCGTGCCCCGGTGGGCCCGGGGGATCTGAGGGGGCACCGGGGGTGTGCGGGCCCCGGTCCGTGTNCTCCCGGTTCCTCCCCCTGCTTCCCGCTCCCGGTTCCCGCTCCCGGTTCCCGCTCCCGGTTCCCGCTCCCGGTTCCCGCTCCTCGCCACCAGGGGGCGCTGCTGGAGCGGGGGGCGGGGCCCGAGCCCACGTCCGAGTTCCCAGGGCGACGGGGCGGTCGCGCCGTGACGTCACGGTGGTTCCCGGTGACGTCAGGCGGGCCCGCGCGCGGCGGCGGGAGTGTGTGACGTCACGGTGCCGGGTGTGACGCGACGGCGCCGGGAGCGGGCCCGGNCGGCCGGGCCCGGTTCCCTCGGGGGCCGTGCCCTCCGTGTCCGTGCCCCGGTGGGCCCGGGGGATCTGAGGGGGCACCGGGGGTGTGCGGGCCCCGGTCCGTGTGCCCCGCACACACTTCCTGTGCTTTGGGGTCGGTACTTCCCTTCCCGGTGCCGCGGGGAGGGAGCGGCGCTGCCGGTGCTGCCGGCCCGGGGGTCCCCGCTTGGGAGCGGCGGGGGCTCCGCACGGGCGGCACCGGGACGGGACAGGCGGCACCGACACAGACACGGACACGCTGCGGGTGTTCGGGCTCAGCGCGGCCCCGGGGCGGGGGGCGGCCGTGGTCGCCTCTCCTTCGTACTCGGTAGGAGAGCCCCGGGCAGGGAAAGGGCGCTGGGGTGGGATCAGCAGCGCTCGGAGGGGTCCGGTTGGGTTCGCAGCTCTTCCAAGGCGGTTTGGTTTGGTTTTTGGTTTTTTGGGGTTTTTTTAAATTAATTAATAGCGTAGTGGGATTGACGAGTTGGGAAGTTTGACAAGTAGTAGAGCCCGTGCTGGCTAGGTGGCCAGAAAGGGGAAATGGGGAAGGAGTCGGCGCCTAGCGATGCTCAGGAGAGGCGAGATGGATTCCCCTCGTCGCAGGGAGCTCCTGACTTGCTTCTGAAGGCAGGCAGAACTCGGCAGTGCACATCTGCTCTACGCCTCCCCAGCAGGGTGATTAAATGCCTTGAGTAATGCGAGTCCAGTCCGAACTTCCCTGAGTAAGGAGAAATTCTCCGCTGGTTGAGAAACCTGAACATCTGAAGGGTGGGATTTGACAAACACGCGCTTCCAGCGGCAAAGGGAGGCTGAAGAGCTGCTTGTTAACTGGTGTTGCCCTGGCTGTGCTGGTGCAGCTGTGCGTGGGGCTTAATGTCTCACCTGCTTCTGCCATAAAAATTAAAAATTCTCTATGGAATTATTCCAATAACTGGTTTGTATTGTGGCCCTCAAAACAAGAACAGCAATACAGCTGAGCTGGTTGGGTAAACTGCGGTATAAGAGAGAAGAGAGGGAAAAATAGAGGCAGCAGACAGGATTTTTTTTAAAAAATTGATTTTCATACTAAGGGGGGTGTTTGTGAAACTGCTGTAAGTCACTTGAACTTCAGAAATGTTTCAGCCTTTGTTGGTCATTAGATTTGATTCCAAGTGGTGAATTACATAGTGTGGCTGCTTCTGCCCCATCCTGAATCTCTTCTCTGGATGAGGGAGAGATGACGGGTCTGACAGCTGGAACACCTGCCAGCCAGAAAGGGCAGAGCACTGACACTGTGGCTGCAAGAGTTTAGGAAGTGTGTGGGGATATTCTTGTATTATTTAAAGGCAAACTTCTTATACCTTGGAAATAGTGAAGCACATGGGTCTTAAGCCAGAGCTGGTTCTAGAAGTTTTGTTTTCTGATGTGGTTTTGTTCTTTTAGTTGGGTGATTCTTCCTCAGGTTGTAAGTAATGAAGTTCTGCTTGCTGTGTAAGTACACCTATTACTTCATCTAAACCTCTACCTTTATTAAAAGTTCAAGCCCAAAAAGTTGCTGACACAGTAAAAATGGGAACTGTCCTGAATACTGAAACAAGCCAACCTAAAGTGAAATGCAAATTCAAAGTGACATAAGTCAGAGGAATACTGAAGTGCTTCTGACTCACGGCTCTAATGCAGGTTCATGTTCCACTGTTTTGTTTCATTCCTCCAAGACGAGGTAGATCTGAGCTTCAGAAGTAACTTTGCTGTGGAGGCCTGTCCAGGAGCTTTCTTTACCTGTCTTATTTTCAGGAGATACTTGGGAAGGCTTCAGTTCCTCTACGTCTTTAGGGAAATGCAGTCCTGATTTCCAGAAGGTAAACCTTCAGCTCCACGCTCAGTTTCTAGTTTTAAAAGTGGGGCAGACAACAACAATTTCTGGCTGATGCTGAAGTTTCTGACACACACTTGTGAGTTGGAGGTGTCTGGTGAAGGGGGTGCTCTGTGTTGAGGTTGTAATTGAGTGCTCTGTGTTGGTTGCAGCTACATCAGTGTCCCTTCCTTATGAATTCTCAAGAGTTGGGGCTTTGAAAAATAAATCTCAGCTGTATTGTTCAAATAGTGATTTTAGGACCTTAGAAGTTGCTTCAGTAGCCTAAGTGCTGATAGTAAAAGTCATTCAACAATGAGTACAATAATTCCTCTAATAAAGAGTATAATAATTGCTAAACCTTCCCCCCCCCCCCGCCCCCATATTACAATTCAGGGTTGGGAAGAGTCCACGTACTCGTTGTGTGTCTGGGACGTGGGTCCTTCTGGGAGACAGGAGGATCTGAAAAGGGTAGGGGCAAGTGGATTCAGCAGAAATGTTCTCTTCTGCTCACTGTGCTGGGAGGCCTGGATGTGAGCTGGAGTCCAGAGGCACATTGGTTGGCTTCTTCCCCAGGATGAATTCTTGGGACAAGAGATTGTTTGGATGGAAGGTTTTCAGAGTATTACAGGGTTGTTGATACAGTTAGGAGTGTGTGACAGCTGGGAGGAAAGGTTCTGCTCTTGTTGCTAGAGATTATTTACACCAATATTAAATAATTCAAATGGGATTTTCTGTGCTTAGAGCTTTCTGCCCTGAACTGCTCTTTGTAAGACAAAATTGACTCTGAAGGCTGTGAAGTGAGGGGCTGAGCTGGTGGATGGTTGGTCGTTTTCTAGGCAGCAGTGCTGGAATTTATCCTGCATGAATATTAGTTATAAATTTAGAAACCTTAATCCTATGAAACAGATTCAAGAAGAATAAAATAGAGAATGGACAAAAAGATACATAAAATGAAGATCTAATGAAAAGGCATCTCTACTCTTACGACATGAAGTAAGTTGTGGGTTTTCATAAGATAACGTAGATACACCAAGTAAAATGGGGGTTGTTGTTGTGGTAATGTTGAGGGAACCTGCTGTGCTGGGTATTGGAACAACTTTTCTTTCAAGTTGCTATTCCTCTAAAAGGCTTACAGTCAAACATGGTACTTATTTGGGAAGTTGAAACCATATGAAAGGTTTTTTACTTAATTGCTTTACGTTCAGTCTCAATTGTGTTTCCTGGCATTTGTGTTCAGTGCTCGAGCTGACTTTGTAGTCTGGGAATGACATCCTATTTCATTGAGAAGACAAGTTACACTTGAGCTGGATGTGAAGCATCCTGTAGCTGATGTTCTGCAGTCATGTATCTCAAAAGATAAGTGAAATGAGTCTTTCATTTTGTGTAGCACGGGAAAGGCTGTGGCTGAATCCTGTCTCTGACTTTGGGTCCCAGCTTCAGGACATACATGGTTTGGCTGAGCAGAGCCTAGAGAAGAAGAATAAGTGATCTAAAGTCTGAAAGGTCAGAGCTTTGAGCAAAGACTCAAAAAAATCCTGGAGTTGTTTAAAAAAGAAATGGAAGTTGTCAAATCTGATGTGAAGTAGGAGGCAAATAACTTGTTTGCGAGGCTTGTGGCGATTGCTGCCAGGAGGGGTGAGTTTAAGTGGTAGCAGAGGTGGTTTCACATTCCTGTCTTTATGGTTAGGGACAGGGAAGCTTTAAAATAGACTTTGTTGACTTATTTATAAAATGTCCATTAATAGGTTGTCACCTCCACAGGCAAACATATGTCAGGAGTGATGGAGGAAAAGTTGATCCAGGTGTCGAAAAGACAATGTCTTTGATAACCTCTCCTCTTTTTTTCCTTAGGCTTTTTATGTTTTATTTGTAAGGTAGGTAGAACATCAGCACAGAACCTTGAAATACTTGCATTTAGTGGGGATATTAAAGAGATTTCTGCTTTTGTTGGTTTTTTCCAAAAGGGAGTAGGATTAACAGCTCTGTCCTGTGGTGGCTTGTTTGATTACACAAAAGTTGCTTAATGGAGTGGTGGCTTCTGAAAAGTTGTGATGTCTTGGGGGGCTTGTTTCTTGTCTCTTGGGATATCCACAGACTGGTTGGGTGCAGAATGTTTAGTTTCTTTTTTTTTTTTTGTTAATTTATGTTGTTGCTTAAGCCAGTAATGCTATTCCCATCTGTATTTTGTTATAAACTCAAAGACCTCCTATTTTGAAAGCTGTTCTAATAATATTTTTTGTGACACTTGTTTAGTCAGGTGTGTTGATTCTGTTGTTGCATGAAGTTAAAGAGAACTGAAGACCAAGTGAGATGTGTTTTCTGGTTGGGTTTTTTTACAGAGATCATCTTTTGATGGCAGCTGTTTTTTAAAACAAAGTGATAAACGTCACAGGTTTCCTTAAGGCTTCAATATTTGACTTTCTTAACTTGTAACAAATCTGTTGTTCAGTTTAATTAATTGTTATGTCTATAGACAGACTTGACTGCATGAAATATTTTGGAGTGAATTTGATTTAGAAAGAAGTCTAGCATTATCTGTACTTACAAGGGAAGCAGAGGAAGGTTTTCAATGCATCATGAAATTGCCAACTCTCTTCCAGTCCAGCCTCACACAGAAACCGTTTCAGGTTTAACGGGGGGTTTTTTGAGACGCACTTTGGTCAAGTGTAAGTTTTGTTTTCAGTTTGAAGCAGTGGCTTCTGGAGGGTGTTGAAATGTACAGTGGAGCAGAAATCTCTGCAGCTGGACCCCAGCAGTGCTCTGACACCCAGAGCTGGAGGCTTTGCTGCTTCCTGTGCCAGATCTGCCCCCTGTGCCCCCTTGGTACCACGTAGGTCCTGTCTGGTTTGGTTCAGTGCTGTAGGAAACTGGCATCACTTTTGCTGGAGTAGTTTTCTGCAAACTTAGTGAATGGAATCTCTTCAGCATCAGGAGCACTGGGCTCCTAAACGCTTTTGGGGGGGGGGGGGGGGGTGGAGGGGGGATTNNNNGTGTGGAGAGAGTATTGTGTGTGTCCCCTTTTCTCTGTTTTGTTTTTATAAATCATCTTTATCTCATGAAACTGCACTGGCCTTTGTGCTGGAATGAGGAGTTGTGTTCAGCTGAGACTTTCTTCACCAAGTTCAGGTCTTGACACCATAGACTTTATGGTTTGGGGCTTTCTTTGCTCAGTCATAACAACCTCACTTGGTCCTTCTGAGTGTGCCTTTTACAGAAACAGGGTTGCAGCCATAGCTTTGCCAGTGTGCCAGGGACCGGAGGGTGTCTGTGATCTGCTGGGGTGGCAAGTGTGTGTTTCCAGCAGCCCTGACCACATGAGAGCTCTGGGTACAGTATTTCGTTCTTCAAGGTGTGAGGTGGTTTTCATAGTTTTCAACCGTTCACACATCTGTGTGTGAGCACAGCTACTTTCTCGTGGCTAGTGCAGGGTGCAGTGAACACACTTCTTGGTCTCAGCTTTCTTTGTTCCAGTTGCTCTTGAGCTTTTTGGGTGTACAATGGAATCTTCCTAATCTTTTTTCCCGTGCACAGCGTCTTTCCAGAATGATGAAAGATGTGCTCATTCTATGGCCAGTGCTAAGGAGGGGTGGTTGATGCAGAATTATGTGCCTTTCCTTCTTTTTTTCCTATTTACTGCACGTATTTGATTTGTTACTCCACCTTTTTAGTGTTTGTGAGTTTCCGAGGAGCAGCAACAGTGCCTTTTGTTTCTGATGACATTTTACAAGTGTGGACCCAAGGAAAACAAGGTGAAGCAGGCAGGGGTCTAGTGTGTAACCCTTCCCTATGACTGAAGGTGCTGCCAGTTCAGGCAGGAGTTTTCAGGGAGCAGTGGTCCAGTTCTCATCCCACCATGACATTCCCCAGCCAATGTGAGCATTTAGGATCAGGAGACAGAACCTGTGCTCTCTTCCAAGTGCAGCTTGTTGTGTAGTACCAGATACAGTGCTCAGGATCAAATGAATTTTCCACACTGTCTGTATTAACTCACAGGAGTGAGTTTGAGCACTGAAGGAAATTTGCCTTTTTCTGAGGTTCCGATCAAGTGAACTATTTTTGTGGGTTCTCCCAGTTTTTCTGCTCAAAGTTCAGCATGAAGGGGCAATTCAATTTCTTTGTGAAAGGCACCAACTTCGCTTAAAATCTTTCTTTTGGGAGACAAGCAGTGAAGGATGTGAATAAAAAAATGGACTTAGTTTAAAAATGTGTTGCATAACTAAGTGGCTCGGGATTTTTTTACCACAAAAATGGGGATTACAGCTGTGTTCTCTTCATCTATTACTTAGTGAGGCCCCTTAAACAGTATGGTTATTAGTAAAGCTTGTGTTAAATGCCCTTATAAGTAGTAAATACTTTTCAAATGCAATTCCATTGTGTTCAGTCAACATTTTTTGACACTTGCAGCACAGACCTGGTACCTTCGTTTTTTCCCCCACTTCGTCTCAGATAAAGGCTTT
The DNA here is from genome assembly GCA_013400695.1 of Neodrepanis coruscans. Classification (NCBI taxonomy): domain Eukaryota; kingdom Metazoa; phylum Chordata; class Aves; order Passeriformes; family Philepittidae; genus Neodrepanis; species Neodrepanis coruscans. The sequence continues at coordinate 40,729 of VYZS01068506.1, read as the reverse complement.
GTTTTGAAGGCAGACATTTCTGAAGTCTGAATAGTGTATCTTATTTTTTATCTCCCTAGTACAAGTAATTCACTAGTGGTGTTTGAAAAGCACTATAAAATCAGCCTGAAATAAAATACATCATTATGATGAAGAACTTGGTAGTATCTGCACTTGGAACTGGATTGTTGTATCTTGGTGCCTTAGTCTTTGATCTGTTTTTATAAGTTTATTCATTAAACTTAATAGGTCAAACCTTCTCTCTATTAATTGGTTTAAGTAGATTTAAATGTGAGTCTTTAGAACCATCTGAGGTAGCTTTCAGGAAGGATTTCTTTAAGCCTTCTCATAATTTTGCTGGAACACAGTTTGTATTGTCTCTTGTGACATTCCTAACCCTGTGGACATCATTGAACATTGATGTAACTTTTCCCAGACTCCAGGTTAAGTAGTTAGAAAGTATAAAGGTTTTTTTGACTCCTGATTCTACAATGAGTGACAAGGAGCCCATTCTGCATTGTAAATAATTTTATTTTTGCAGTTGGTGCCGGGGTTGCTCAGCAGGGTGTTCTGCTGAGTAGAACATGGGATGCCATTTAGGAGAATGTGGTTTCTGTGGCAGCTCCTATTTGACTGTTCTCTGTGACTGGGAGCAAATTACTCGTGTTTTAAAAATAATTTCAAAAAAACCTAAAATAAGTGCATTTGTGCTGTCTCAGCTTTTGAGACCTATTTGTGATAAAATAGGATACCTGAATTGCTTTATTGCATCACAGGTATTTCTAAACCAGCAGGAAATATTTGTACTTGACTAACAATTCCCGCTGTCTTTTGCATTTTCTAATCAGTTGGTAGGAAACTTATGCACAGTGCAGTAGTAGTTCAGTGGTGGAATATTTTGAAGTACATGGCAAATTACTTTATGGTTTGATAACGTGAACTTTTAAATAGGTGCTGTTTATCTTTTCTGGATAGTCTAGTTAATTGTGTGCTCTGGCAAGAAGTGAAAAGAATGAAGTTCTGTAGTTCAGCTGAGAGACTGAGTTTATTTGTTTTGTCGTTTTAATTAATGTGACCCAAGCTGTGTAAGACTCTGCTCAACTACCATTTGCTTCTTATAGGCAATTATTGTAATTAGCTGGCTGGCTGCTGGCTTTCCATCACAAATACGACTTGTGATCAGCTTAAGGTGTGCAGAGAAATAGTCTGGTGTCTTCATGGTAATCTTTTTTTAAATGTCACCTCTGCATGGATTTAACACTACTGAGAGTCTGTGGCAGTCACCTGTCTAAAGCAAAATTGCATTCTTAAATGGGTTAGAAAATCTTCTCCCTTCACAGTCAAAAAAAAAGAAATAGTTGTTAAATTCCTAAATGCAAATACAGTGGTTTGTACCAGAACTTGGTCTGTGTGGGACCCTCATGGTACCAAAGTTAATAAAAGGGACTAGAAATAGTGCAAAACAGAAGCCATGAGGAATATGGAGTTAAAGACTCAGCTGTGCAACTGGTGGTTAATGATTTAAATGAAGGATACAGACAGCTCTTATTTTTCCGCACTTTGCTGTTCTACTGTGGTACAGAACATTTGTTAACTTTCCTTTTTATAGTGCTTGGAGGCAAATTCTACTTAGCAGCAAGCAGCAAAGATGGCAGGTGATGGAACAAGTGGAGGAATGAAAGAGAATTGAAACTAAACAGAAAAGCTGCTGCTGCAAGCCTGGATCCATTAACTGTGGGCTCCAGAGAGGGAAGGTGACTTTTCTCACCACCTCAGGTGATCCCTGGGTCATTTGCCAAGCTGTTTCAGCACAGTAAACTGGCAGAGAGCTGACCTTGACAAAGAGAACGATTTTTTTGCTTGTTTAGCATCTGAAATGGTTCAGCCAGGGGTTTATGTTCTGTAGGAAGGGTAAGGAAGGGAGCAGGCAAGGACAGTACAGCAGTTGCACCCACCGTGTGGGCAGGTGGGAGCTGCAGAGCCATAGAGCCCAAGGCTCTTGGTGCCTCTGTTCTTACAGCAAAGAGAGACCTCACTGAGCTTTAGCCTTTGCAGCTTTTCAGTGTATTTGACAATGTCTTTTTAAACACTTATAAGATGTGAAGAACAATTGAAGTCCGAATTCCTTTGCTAAAGAGGCGGCAACTTAAGGGGCAAAGAAAGGCCTGACAGACTGAGAGGCTGTTTGTTCTGCTTTAAGGGTGGAGCTGAATGATGGGCAGTTCAATATGTGTTTAGATTTAATGAAAGGAAAAGACATAGATTACTCTGTTACAACTGATGGTTTACAAAGAAATTTAGAGCAAATTAAGTAGAAGTGTTAGCAATACCCAGATTTTGTGTGGTGGAAGGGCCCCAGTTAAAGAAAGCAAGTTCCTATCGAATGGGTTTGTCTTAGAATCACAGAATTAGTCTGCCACTGATCGTTTTCAATAGTGTTTCTGCTGTGAACTCCTCCAAGATGGTTCTCTGAGTGTTAACTTAGTGAGATGCTTGCTGTTTTTCTGGAGAAGGATGGAAGTTGGGTATTTGGTTTTGGTGGGGTGATTTTGTTTAACAGGAACAGTGCCAGAACAGATGCAGCTGAAACCTCCATTGCTACCTACACATTAGTCTTTCCTTCCTAAAAAGCGTTACCTGCTAAATGAGAAATAATTTTTCGTGTTGAAGCCTGTTTAATGTTTTATTAACTGCTGTGCTTACAGCAGGTGTTCACTGATCACGTTACTCTATGGGTTGGCCTAATTACGATCCTGGTCATCAGACAGGATGGCACAAAAAATGTTGCACCTCTTCTGGAGGGTTTTCCTTCCTGTCTGTAGTCTGTACATCTTCACCAAGGCCAGAAAAGACACGTTCATAGACCTGTGGAAAAAGAGATAACAGATCCTTTTTCTCTGGGCTACAGTAACTTCTGTAGATATTGTTGTCAGTAACTTACCTACTGGTCTATGGTTGTAAATTCTACCAGACTCATTTTGAACTGCCTGGGTACAAACCTTGTGGTGCATTTCTATTACCGACTGTGCCAGACATTGTAAAGGACTTATAAATAAAAAATATAAAAACAATTAACCAAGATTAATGAAAAGTTATTAAATATAAAGTAAGAAAGGTGGCCTTGATGCTGATGTTCGTCTCATGTGTATAAACTCTCATGTGAAACCCATTGCAAGCTGGTTTTCAATTCAGTCGAGTTTTTCAGCTGTTGAGGGTTTTCACCCTTGTTTAATAAAAAGGTTGATTGCACTGTTGAAAATACATGTGGTAAGCATGAAGAACCCCTGGGCAGTAGGAAAAATGTAAAAATTAACACAGTGGATGTGCAAGTTGTGAGAAGCTTCCACTGAGGGATGTGCAAGATTGAGAGCCTGGAGCGTCGGGAGAAGGAAAGGACTGTCCTTCACACTGAACGTGCATGTCCCAGCACACACCTGCAGGAAATGAAAAGCAGGCTTTGGAAGAGTTAGGAAGAGGACTGGGACCATTCAAGGTGGATAAGGGAGGAAAGTATCTGAAGGAAAGATACCAGAAGGAGAGGCAGAGGTAATAGTGATTTTCAGCACAGAAGCTTGAAAACACAAACTCCACATCTTGCCATGCAAATGATGAGGTGAGGGGCTGTGTTATTACCCACTCCTGTGTCCTCTCGCCTCTCTTTAGCACAAGCACTTTGGTTTCCAGTTAGTTAATGCATTGGTCCAGCTAAGGATCATCTCATACATGAGAGATTTCTAAAGCAGTGGACCAAACTGTTGAATTGATTGTGTAAGAAAGAAGCCTGAAAGGACTGATTAGAATGGTATGGGATAGGTATTGATGTTTTTTTCCTCCTTATAAAACAATTTCCAGATAAAACACTTAATTTTTTAATGACATCGTTGGTTCTACCAGAGGATTCTCTGTCACCAAGTGTGATAATCCAAATGCAGCACATCCTGTGCCTGGACAAATACTTAGAGAAGAGCTTTGAACTTTCAGGTGTCTTCTACCAAATATGAATCATACAGCTTAAAGTTGGGATGTGCTGCAAGATTTGGGTGCTGATGCTGGGTGCAAAAAGTATAAAAGATAAGTTTGCTTTGTATTGTCTCGGGCACTGCAGATTTTGACAAGCAGCAAACGATGGGAAGATAACTTTGTGGCTTATAGCCTGGCATTTGTGGAGACATAGTCTTCCCTGAAGAGAATGGATTTAGGCTTCTACTGCATCTGACTTGCCTCTGGCTTGAAATAGGTCATCATCTTTATTGCATTGCAAGGGAGTGCTTATTTGCAAAATTAATGCACAATTATCCACAATTGGCAGATTCAAGTTGATATATTCCAGTATATCTGGAGTATTTCCAGTCTGGCTGCCTGTGTCTGTAAGCCTGCGTCAGCTTCCCGGTGTCAGCAGCACTGAGAGGAGAACCAAATCTAATCTCTTGTGATAGAGAATAACCTTAACCTAATGCTACCAGATAGGACAGAAACATTTATTTGAAGCTTTTTTTGGAAAAATGATAAGGTTATCCAAGCTGTAAAGGATTCATTACTTTTTCATGGAACTACAATGAAACAGTGTCTCAATGCCTGTGCCATTTCCTATGAAAAGGGACCAGCCTTGCATGTGGGCAGTACTAGATGCACTGCAGATTTACTTCAGATTGCATTAAGATTTCTAGCAACTGTCTCTTGGGCTGGCATCGATTTTTGTGTTTCTGTGGGATCCTTGGCAGTTGTGGTTTTACTGTTTCCTATTGGTGTGTAGCTTCATAAATGTAGTGGAGGGATTGCAAGAGTAAGAGAAAGTAGGTCTGTTCTTTCTTAATAACTATCAGGCTTCTGCAGTTTCCTTTCCAGAGAAAGTGTGAATAAAGAGTGGATAAAGGGATTACTTTAATCTTTAAAAACTTGGTTTTATTCTGTTGTGTAGGAACAAGCTCTTTGGTCCAGAACTGATTGATAAAAGGATTCCATGTGTCATGTTCTTGCTGTCTCTATTGTTAGGTAATTCTCTGCTGCTTTCCTGGAATGTATGTGCTTATAGGGAATGAGGTGCTTGCTGGGCACTTTTTGGACATTAAGTTTAAAGAAACCTATCCATCTGTGAGTGCTGCTGACCTCCAGAGATGTAATTCTTAAGAATCTGATGTTCCAGGGGATATGTCTTGGCTCCAGGTCCGTGAGGCTGGGCTGTGCACTGTTGTCTGAACAAGCAAGTCTGTGAGGAGAGAAGCTGTGCTGAAGCTGCTGGTTCTGCTGGGTGTGAGTGCAGCAGGTGTGATGTAGCTTTTGTGGGGGGGAAGCTGTGTGTACTGTGGTGGCAGAAGCAAACTTCTGAGTCGTGTGAGGTCACTTGTTTTGCACAGAGGGATGCAGTATACCTGCACATGGCTTGATTCTCAGGGAGGTAAATGCTTAAGGATTGCTCTGGACCACAAAAAACCTGTGTCTAAGCTGTTTCACTGGTGTGGAAAGCCAGAAGCTAAGTTCTCTTTAAGTAAGTTTAAATACAAGTTGCCACTTAAAAGGAAATAATGAAGCTCAGACGTTTATCATGGCATATGTGTTCTTGCGTGTACTTGATTAGGGCTAGAAAATGCTAGTCAGTACTAGATCTGTGAAAGTTGTCTCATCTTGTCAGAAGACTTTTGATGAACATGGCACACAAAATAGCTTTTCCATTTCTGTAAGCAACAAGTAATTATCTGTTGCTATGGCTGACTTTGATACGTTTTCTTGTGCCTTCAGCGTACTCTTGACTGTGTGAATAGCCTTTCTAAGGTTATAGAAATCTGTATTAATCCTGTAACATTCACTTGTGGGAATGCTCTTGGTTTACTGCACAGATGTACAGTAGGTAATTCAGGGCAGTGTTTTTGGTTCCTCTGATAAATTTTGTCTTCCATTAGACTTTAATTTCAGCTTCTTCAGCTGAGGATATTTTTACTATAGCCTGGCAGCTGGCAGTAAGTTTAAGGTTTTTTCATCAATCACAAAACAGTTTGAGTTGGAAGGCACCTTAAATAAAGTTCATGTAATTCCATCCCCCTGCCATGGACAGGGACACCTTCCACTGGACCAGGCTGCTCAAAGCCCTGTCCAACCTGTCCTTGAACACTGTAAGGGATGGGGTGCCCACAGCTTCTCTGGGCAGCTTANAGTAAGTTTAAATACAAGTTGCCACTTAAAAGGAAATAATGAAGCTCAGACGTTTATCATGGCATATGTGTTCTTGCGTGTACTTGATTAGGGCTAGAAAATGCTAGTCAGTACTAGATCTGTGAAAGTTGTCTCATCTTGTCAGAAGACTTTTGATGAACATGGCACACAAAATAGCTTTTCCATTTCTGTAAGCAACAAGTAATTATCTGTTGCTATGGCTGACTTTGATACGTTTTCTTGTGCCTTCAGCGTACTCTTGACTGTGTGAATAGCCTTTCTAAGGTTATAGAAATCCGTATTAATCCTGTAACATTCACTTGTGGGAATGCTCTTGGTTTACTGCACAGATGTACAGTAGGTAATTCAGGGCAGTGTTTTTGGTTCCTCTGATAAATTTTGTCTTCCATTAGACTTTAATTTCAGCTTCTTCAGCTGAGGATATTTTTACTATAGCCTGGCAGCTGGCAGTAAGTTTAAGGTTTTTTCATCAATCACAAAACAGTTTGAGTTGGAAGGCACCTTAAATAAAGTTCATGTAATTCCATCCCCCTGCCATGGACAGGGACACCTTCCACTGGACCAGGCTGCTCAAAGCCCTGTCCAACCTGTCCTTGAACACTGTAAGGGATGGGGTGCCCACAGCTTCTCTGGGCAGCCTGAATTAGTCACTCAGTTTTTGCACTTGTTGTGATATTAGCTTAGCAGAAACATCTCTGCTCTTGTTAGAGGCTGATTCTCTTGCCCACATCTCCTAAATAAGGTGCTTCCATTGTGCATATTGCTCAGTTATATTTGTTACTTTCTGTCTTTACTGTCAGAGAAGAGATGTATGAGGTTGTGATTATGGACACAGAGTAGGTGATAACATATGAACAAGGAAGTTACTCATTATCGATCTTCAAAAAAAGTATGTGGAAGTTCATCTGACAGGGGCTCGTTCCACTTGGCACTGGTGAGGCCTCACCTGAAGTGCTGTGTCTGCTCTGGGGCTCCCCAGGACAAGAGGCATGGGCAGAGTCCAGTGAAGAGCCGTGAGGATGATTAAGGGCTGGCGAATGGAAAGTGGAGCCAGGCTGTCTTCAGGAGTGCCCAGTGACAGGACCAGAGGCAGTGGACACCAACTGGAACAGGAGGTTCCTTTAGAATGTCAGGAAACGCTTCTGTTGTGAGGGTAACTGAGCACTGGCACAGGTTGCTCAGGAAGGCTGTGGAGACTCCGTCCTTGGAGATACTGAAAAGCCTTGTGGACACGGTGCTGGGCAGTGTGCTTGAGGAGGGCTTTGGCCAGATGACCTCCAGAGTTCCCTTCCAACCTCAGTCCTTCTGCAATTCTGGATTACTTTGTCAGTGAAGTCTTCCCTCCTCACCCTGGCCATTGCCAGGCGTTTAAGTAAATTGTTCTGTTATTGTGGTACAGGATGTGTTGAGCAAAATCTTTGCTGGGTAAAATTGCTGAAATGACCGTATAATAGGAGTTTTGGTAAGTCCTAATAAACTGTTTCTGAGACCCTTCCCAAGATGGCCAGGAGTTTTCAGTGTACACACCCAGGTTAACAGCATGTTCCCAGTTCCATGGTAAGGAAACATCCTAGCCTTACATTGAACAGGTTAATTGAAACGGTGTTGATTCAAGCTTTTTCTTTTTACCAAGCATACAACTAACCCTTGCCATCTTGGGAAAAAAACAACAAAATACAGAAATCTTTTTCTCTTCACTGCTGGTTGGCAGCTTCAACATGATCAATTGATGACAGGTTGAGAAGCAAGTTGAGAATCAAGTTGACTTCCACAGTTGCCTTAAGGGAATTTGCATACAGAATACTGGGGTAGCACAGTCTGGGGTGTCTCCTCACTCTCCTCACTCTTTGTTGTTGGGATTGCTTGTTCCTGAGCAAACTATTTGTGCTCAACTGTAGCTTCTTGTTCTGTTACCTGTTCTAAAAGTTGGATTAGAAGTGAATCCATCAATAGTTAACTTGAGGAAATTGCTGGCAGATAACTGATACCTAGAATTAGAATGGATAAATAAGGTGGTGTGCAAAGTGCAAGTTCAATATTCTTTATTTGTGAACTTCTAAATTTAAGTAGTAAAACTTGTTTAGCTCCAACTTGGATTTCATCCTGTTACTGGTGTCTTCACATTTATAACTTCATATTTAGAATATGAAGTTATTTGCATTTTTTTTCCTAAGAGGTAGGTTATCACAATTTGTGCATCCAGACCTGGTCTTGAGGCTGTATGTATTATAATCCAGGATGTAGAGAAGAGTCAAACTGGAAAAGGTAACAGAAATCTTTGAAAAGCATGGTTTGTATTGTCTTAATTTCTTCCATTCTGGTCTAAAAACTGGTGGAGTAATTTTTTCTGATAAGTAGTCTGAGTAGCAGTACAAATGCAGAGTGATTCTCTTCTCGTCCTCCCTTGTCCTCAGCTCTAAATTTGTGACTCTGCTTGGACCGAAGTAGCTTCTTACATCAGTGCAGCGTTACTGCTTTGAAGGTCTGGGTTTGTGCTTTGCTGCCCTTTTAGGTATAAAGTCAGATTCATAATGCTGGTCACCTGCAGCAGACTCCAAGTCCTAAAATTAACTCTTTCACATTGTCAAGAAGGAGTAGCAACATGAGCTGTTTCTCAGTGCAAAACAGCTGTTTCTGAGTTGTCTCTATGCACTGGAAAGAAACGTCTTTTTCAGGTCCTGTCCAAGGTCTGTAACCTGCAGACCTTGGGAGGTGGGGTAGACTGAGTATAGGAGTCAAGATCTCTTTAGGATCCAGATATCCTGGTCCTGGGTCTTGGTTTTGTGAGTGTTGTGTACACATATTGCTTAAGGTTTGATAGAAAAACTCTTTCACTAAATGTTGTAGTACTCTACAAATTGGGTTGCAGAGTCTTGCGAGGAAACTTAATACGATCCTGATAAGCAACAAAAATAAACCATTCTTGGAAGTTGTTTGTTCAGTCCTAAACTTTAAAACCAAATTTAATTTTTTTCTGTTTATCTCAGAAACAAGCTGTTACTGACACTGGATGAAAAGGATATGCTTTTACACTCATTGATAATTACAATATTTTTGTTATGGACTTCTCTTATTAAATATCAAGAAAGTCATGGGTTGTTTATTTTAGGACAGATTCATTCCATAGGCTGCTTTTGATGATTAAAAATTAACTTTTCTGTTTTAGGTGTGGAATATCAAACAGATGATTAAATTGACACAAGAACATATAGAGGCACTGATAGACAAATTTGGAGGAGAGCATAACCCACCATCAATATATTTAGAGGTAAGTTTACATTCAGATGAATATGGTTCTTAAAGGTGTGTTATCTTAATCTCGTATGAAGCATCTTATGTTAAAACTGAGAATACCTGTAGTAAAAGAGAATATTCTCCTTGTGTATTCCCAATTTAACTCTTTCCTTGGAGGTAGAAAGGAACTGTAGGAATTCCAGATAAACATCAGTAGGGGAAGATCAGTGGCATGGTCTTATAATTGTGTTGGTGCAGTTGAAATGTCAAGCATCCTTTTTAGGGGCCAGGGAGGAGAAGACTGTGTGAGTATGATAAAGTCATGCTCTGTTAAAAGCAGTACATGTGAAAATATTTTATAAGACTAACTTTGTCTTTAAAGCAGTTGATTTCACCTTTTTTCCTTTGAAAAATGAACAAGTATAATCAAAAAAATCCTATTAGTAGAACTTCTGAAAGAAATGCATAAAATTTTGGGGGTTTATTTTTATTATGTATTTATAGATATATTATTTAT
>VYZS01068506.1:0-20608 GCA_013400695.1 Neodrepanis coruscans | reverse complement strand
TTGTGCTAGAGTGAAAATGTTTTTGTTTTTAGTCTCAGACTTTGGGGTCCATTTGTGAGATGCTTGGCATCTTCAGTTTTTAAAACCAATAGTGAGTAGCTTTCAGTTTCTGAACATCTGCTCATTTATTAAGAACAGAACCCATGAAATTCAGAACTTTAAACTGTGATGTTCACCACCAATCTTTAAAGTGCTTTTTCTTTCTCAGTCCTCCCTGTGAAATTGTCTTTCTCTTTGTTAACATTGTGGGGAAGATGATACATTTTGAACAGAGGTCCATCCTGGAAGGATGCTCAACTTTCAAAAAAAGGGAGGGACCAACTGCTGTTTTACTCCACAAAAGTAGTTTGGGTTGGGTGAGGCTGCACATACAACCCAGAGAAATAAGTTCCTAGTAGATTGTAGTACTTGTCCCTGCACTACTGAATGCTGTTTATTCTTTCTCTTAATTGTAATTTTTTTTCCACATGTAGACACTTTTTGGTCACTTCAGTTCTCTTGTAGCTTCAATTAACAACGTGTTATGCACAGAAAACTTTAGAAAAGCAAATAAATAAAAACAGAACCAAGAAGTATCTTTCTTTTATGTAAGAATACTTGAAAATATAATTGAAAAATTTATGCAGCTTAGTGTAGATCTTGCTATAAAGAAAAGTAGAGAATTCTATTCCCTCCTGTTTACATGTTAGGTTTGGAATATCCTTTTTTCTTCTTTTCTGCAAAGATTTAAACATGTACTTGGTTAACACTGACCAATAGCCAGTGTCTGTAGCGTGGAACATACGTAACTTAACTGTTTCAGGTTTTTGAAGATACTCTGTACTAATTTATAGACTGACGAGTTTTCTGATACTTGGATACAGATCAACATTTTCCCGTTACAAAGCTGAAAATGAGCTTTAAAGGAAAATATATGTTAATTATGTATTTTTATCGTAGATCTTGGCAATAGTGTTTAACTTGACTACATTTAATAAAGACTTAATGAGAAAACTTAATAATACTTTTTTTTGTTTGTTTAAAAAACTTGGTCAGCATGTAATCAGGTGTTACATAAATTTGGTCAAAATCAAATTGATCTTACACAGATGTAAAAACAATCTTTCAATTAATCACTTTTACATGTTTGTGAATGACTTTTAAACAGGACAAACTGTGCTGTTTTCTATCTGAAATGAAGTTTTTTGTACTATTTGTATGAAAGGACAGTTCCAGAGGGGAAGGATGGTGAGCAGTGGGCTGGGTGAGTTATCAGATACAGATGGTAAAAATGCAGATTTGAGCTTTCTCTTAATTATTGCATTAGATGTGTTTAGCTGTCGTTCCAAGAGAATGATAAATTTGTCTGGAGCACAGTAATTCAGCTCTGCAGCTGACAACATTTGTTAAAGATTTCTGTATTTTTTTAAAGTGGTTGTGAATTAGACTCAGTGGCGCAGGTGCTTTGAAGCTGTAACTTAGTATTTCTTTCATCCATTGGTGCATTGAATTTATGAAACCATTAGTTGTTAGTTCTTAAGTTTTAACAAACTGTACTGAAAGCCATTTCTTCACTGTGTCCTGCTGAAACCTTGAGCAGACCATTTTGTTCATGTTCCTGAGACATCTGAGTTCCTATAGAAAGTGTTTTGTTTCACGTTGATTGCGAATTTAGGTTTCTGGTTTTGTCTGAGCCTGAACTACATGATTAAAACAGCTGGTCTTCCTCCCCAGGCCTATGAAGAGTACACCAGCAAGCTTGATGCTCTGCAGCAGAGGGAACAGCAGTTACTGGAATCCATGGGGAATGGAACTGATTTCTCCGTCTCCAGTTCGGCTTCAACAGACACAGTTGCATCATCTTCTTCCTCCAGCCTCTCTGTAGCACCTTCATCCCTTTCAGTTTATCAAAACCCTGCTGATATGTCACGGAATAACCCCAAGTCTCCACAGAAGCCTATTGTTAGAGTCTTCCTGCCCAACAAGCAAAGGACTGTGGTGAGTCAGTTTCTATTCACATACTTGTAACCTCAATATTTCCTGTATCTCTCTCCCTCTGTATGCAAAAGCTAATTTAAGAGCTGAAAAAATACCTGTGTGGAGGTCAGAGGTGTCACAATCCCTGTGCCCTGCCACACTCAGTTGTTTTGATCTGTTGAATGTTTTCCAGAGGATTAGCAGAAAAAAGTCCATTAAAGCAATACTGCAGACTACAAAACTTTCAGAGTTTTATAACAACCAAGATGCCTTAAGAAATACTTTTCTCAAATCAGCTTTCTTGGATAAATAGTAGTCTACCATTTTACAATGGTTTGGAAGGTGCAGGAAGCTCTGTTTCTTGTATTGCACAAAATTAGTCATTAGTTTAACAGGGCAAGATTGAGGAAAGTAAGTGTTTTGTATGTTGTGAGTTACTACAAGCAATGAATGCCTTAGAGCAAGAACCAGCCTCCTGCAGCTGAGGCCTGTGCAGAATTGCTTAGATTTTTTCTCTTCTTCCCCACTCACTTTGGTGAGTGTTGCATATGGGGATCCCGATGCTCTCAGGCTCTGTGTGGAGAACTGGCGTGGGGAGAGACACAGTTGCTCTTAGGAGGGTCAAGAAGTGTTGCCTGCAATCTGCTGAAAGCCTGGTGTTTATCAGTGTTGACAATGTTACAGTGATTCCTCAAGTCATGGAAGAGTAGTTGTTTTTTTTGCTGGCTATTTAATTATCTTCTACAGAAGGAATTTTTTTATCAGTTAAGAGCTGCCAACTGAAGAGCCTTGTTACATGCTTTAGAATAATGGACTGCAAACTGTGATACATGAAATTACTGACAAGCCATAGCCTAATCTCTGTTTTGCAAGGCAGTACATACTCCAAACTTAGCAGGGGTGCTGTGTTTCCAGGGAAAGTGGGAGATGAATAGGAGTGTCCATGTCGGACCAGTCTTTTTGTAGCAGTCACTCAGGTATCAGCTGTCTCTGGAGTGTGACTGCCTGTTGAAATTGGCTGCCAGCAGAGAGAAGAAAACAGAGTAGTGCTGGTGTCCTCTCCCTTCCTTTACCACTTCTCTTCCATCCTTCCCCTGCCCCACTGAACAAAACAAACCTACAATGGGAACAACAAATTAAAGGGCGGTTGTTTTCACCTGTTTTTTTAATATTGATCTCTTTTTCGAGATATTGCTAAAGATTGAAAGTAGTGTTTGGTTTTCAACCTGGGAAATGGGAGTTTGATGTAAACTATGACCACTGTGCAGATGTACAGTGATTTTGTTGTCTGCCTGTTGAGGTAAGTGTAGGCACATAGTACTACCCACATTGTGAAATCTGGAGAGAAGGTGCTGGATTTTGGAGAGACTGTGGTTTCTCCATGTATTCTTCTGCACTCTGTCTGGCTATTGGAGCTGCAACCCTTGTCATGGGACTTACAAGTTGGTTGTGTTTCTTTCCTACGCTGGGTCACAGCACTTCCCGCTTTGTTCTGGGCATTGTTCTGTCTCTCCTGTGTGTTCTCTTGTCCTCTTCTCTAAGCCAGTAGTGTAATTCTACTCATGCTTTTCCCCTCATCTGCAATACTCTCATTCTGCTTTGTTGTCTGTCCTCATTTTTACCTCCTCCTCAGTCCTGGGTTGGATTTTTTTCCCTAGCACTTGAATCTGGATGCTCTTTCCTGGTTATGGGAGGCAAATGTGGTTTAACTTGCATGTTGTCAGGGGAGGCTCTTGCTTCTGTCCCCAGCTGTCTGCTGGAGGCTAAACATGATCTCCCTTACAAGTCTGGCCCTGCAGCTGGTTTCCAGCTCGATAAATGTAGGACACAAAGAGTAAAGCGTCAGGAAACTCTGACAGGATTAGCTTCATATGCTGTATAGCAAGGTTAGGCTCTGCTGGGGACCTGGTTTTGGTTGAAATTGTTATTGTAAATAAGCAGTTGGACATAATATACTCAGGTCAGCAGATACTGCAAGTTAGGGTTCAGCTTTGGTTCAGGGAGAGAGCTGACTTTTTTACTTCAGTTTTACACACTGCTTGGATCTAGTTGCTTTACTAAATTGAACTTTTTTTAATATGCTAGTAAATGATGTCTGTTTTAGGAATGAGCAGTGGTGCTTACAGGAGCTCTGAGTGTTGAGGGTTATTGGCCTTGGAGCTGAAGTTCATTTCTCTGAAACCTGAAACAGTGCTCATAGTATTGACAAAGTCAAGAATTTCTTGCATGGCGACTCTTAATGTAATTACTTTGTTTTCAATATTTATTGATCCTACGTGTAGCCTTTTAAAAACCAAGGAACTGCCAGAGGCAAACTGAATTGAGAAGGAATGGCAGCCCCTGGCTGTACCCTGGGGTGTATCAGGCACAGCATCGTTACCTGGTGGAGAGAGGTGATTCTACCCCTCTGCTCAGGTGCAGCCTCACCTCGAGTGCTGTGTGCAGTTTCGGGTGCCACAGTGTAAGATTGCATCATCTACAGTGCAGTTTTAATGGCCAGTAGTCAGGTGGTAGGTTACTGGCCTAAAAAAGGACCCAGTGTTTTCAGTGAACACTGAGATTACCTGCCATAGTAACTTCTTTCATTCTCTCAGTGAGTAGAGAAGTGTTGCACACATCTTATTGTTCCTTCATAACCTCTGGCTTTAAAAGCAGACATGTTGTGTCTCACTTGTGCCCATTGACTGAGCCATTTGCTCACGTAGCTCTGATGGTGGTTTAGGGTCTTCAAATATACAGAGAAGTTAAGGCAGGAAGGAGATTCCTTGAGAAAATACACGATACCTTAGAGCTGTCCCCTTGCCCAAGCCCCCACTCCATGTGGCTGTGAAAGTAAGGATAACATGATTGGTGATGAGTAATGTAGCTGGGAAAGGAGAAATACCATTCAAGTTGCAGTGGTGCAGCAATCTTTTCCCCACCCCAACCTTAACTACTTTCAATTAATACCCACTTTTGAAAGAAAATCTTGTTAATATCACAATAATGTTATTTTCAGTCACTACTTCCAATCACAGATTCACTTCAGGAGGGAAAAAATGTTGTCAGATCCTAAAGAGTCTCTATCTATTTTTATCTGAGAATGCCATGACGGTTCTTAAACTGACTGAAAGTCACTGCAATTGAGTTTGTAATGGAGAGCCAAGCTCATTATTTATCTTTGATCATACTCTGAAGCAGTCCCAAGTATTACAACAGCCTTCTGCTATTTGTTTAGAGCTGTTAAAAATGCAGGAAGTGGGGGGGAGTTGCTTACGTATCTTTACATTTTTGACTGGCAACTGCCGTGTTACTTGAGGGTTATCTACATGTCTTGTTTATCAGTAGCATTGTTTGTGTTTAGGATCAGGCAAATACATCTGTTGGAGTCAACTCCAATTAGAAATATAATTTGAGGAAACTGATGAAATAAAAAGAAATGAGACCATGTTGTGGGTGATTTTGGTTCAGAGGAAGTGTAGCCAATGGGAAGTTTCTTAGTGTGTGTCATAAGGCAGAGAATTGGACAAACCTTCTCCTAAGGTAGGAAAAGGTGTGAAGGTGAAGCATGTCTGGTATCTGGTAATCTGATAGGTTGCCTTCTAATGAAGATCAATTACCGTTTGAAGTCATTTTGATTCAGTTGGCTACAGAGGTTCCTGTGTAACTTTTTCTTGAAAGCCAAACCAAATAACTGGCTTGGTTCGCTGGGGGGGGAATCAGTGGATAAGTAGTGTCAGAAATAGAAGATTATTTTCCTTGTGGTTGGCCTGGAAGGGGATGAAGAGAAGTTTCTTCCTCTGAACAACCTCTTAGAAGAAACAACAGATTGTTTGCTCTTCTTTTGGTGGGGGAAGTTTATTCCCTGTAATGCAGAGAGATTAGATATGTATGCTTCCTCATTCCTCAGTGGCTTGGTTCATCTGGCAAGCTGCATGTCCTCTGGAGAAGCATCCTGCATAGATGTGACTGGGATAAGTCTGTGCAAAGGTATTTGTTCTGTTTTGTTCTAGGCCAGAGAGTTGAAATACTAGAAATGCAAGATGATGAAAGTCTACCTCAGATGAAAAGTTGGTTTTCAGATCAAATTGATGAAGCTTATCCAAACTGTGGCAGAATTTAGGGAAATACTAGTTTAGAACTTTTTTGGGCTGGGAATATAAATGGCTGTGGTGTGGATGGTAACAAGTCTGCTAATTGAGGGAGAGCTTTGGGATGTGAAACAAAAGTGAGAGCTCTGATCTCCAGCTGGCTGCTAGAAGTCTGAGAGATTGTCAGATGCTGAGACTTGGTTTTGGAGGAAGGGAGGCAGTCCTGAATGGAAGCAAATGGTAGTGTGTTGACATTACATCATTTACTGGTGGGATTTTTGAGAGAGTATATGGAACCAGGAGAGAACACAGCCCTCTGAGATTCTTAGATAGTTGTGTTGTGAATTAGGGTTTTTTTCCCAAGTTATATGGCTGTATGATTGAAGGTGCAAGCAGAGAGCGAAAAGAAACAAGAGGATGCTCACACAAGTGGACAGAAGTAGACACAGAGCTGGTTGTTGGGAAGGGATGGTAATTGAAGGAGAATGAGGGTTCACCAGGAACCCAGAGTTATGGGGGAAAGTCACTGAAGATCTCAATAGGATAGATCCAGTTTTAAGTACGAGGCAGAAGACAGTGAAAAAGTTTAAAATGAACGGAAGGAGTTCCAAGCAGTGAGCATAAAAAGCTTTCTGCAAGTGTAAAGATTACAGGAATATGTTGTTTACATATAGGGCAGGATTTAAGCATTTTATGGGGTTGCGTCTAGTAATGTGATTTTTTTTTTTTGATCTTTTCGTCTCTGAGGGTTTGAGGGGAGTGTTTTTTGAGGGCCTGGTTGAAGTATCTTTTACACGTCTTTGGAACTGCCAATTTTAAACTGCTAGGTTTGGGATAAGGAAAATTCCCCACTCCCAATTGTAAAAAGAGTTCCAATTTTTGCTGTTCTATGTGAAGGTTGACAAAACACTTGGAATTATTTAGGGATTTCTCCTTTTAAGTTGATGGTCACTGTAGACCTTAAGGCATCAGTAAGAATTTTTAGACAGTTTTCCTGTGGCTCATCAGTTCTGGCTGGTTCCTTGCAGGAAAGAGTTGGAATGGCAGAAACATTTTGTGGCCATACCTGGAATATCTCTCTGTCTCAGTGAAAGAGCACATGAATAGGGCAGGCATGGGTGATATTTTCCCTGTGTCTTCCAAATTTTAGCTATTTGTCACTCAGCAATTTTATGAGTTTAAATCTTTTCTATTTGAAAAGCCTCTATCCAGTCCTCATTAAGTGCATGCTGTGGATACTTGCAATTTGTTTTTTGTGGTAAGGAATTCCATGGGCATGGTGATGTGCATGTTCTGTGTTGGTCTTTAAATCTCCCACATGCTGCTTTATACTGAGGGACATGAAGGCTTCTGAGAAAAGTCATTTAATATAAGGTCTGGTATAAAAACAAGTGACTAAAACTGGCCATAACTGCACAGAGGAACAATATTAGGAGATTTCTGATGTTACAGTGAGGTCTAGAAGGAAAAAAAAGAATGTGGTAAGGAGGCTTCTAACTCAAGGCCCCTGTAAACAAGATCATAACTTGCTTATGTTAGCAGCCCTGAAGGATTTTGATTACCCAAGAATCCCTTCTGGCCAAGTACTTACAGTGTGGGAAAAGACAGTCTGAAAGCAAATGAGCAGTCCTGAATGATGGTGTGAGTCCTGGAGCGTGGAAAGGCAGAGAAGAACAGTGTTTAGGTGTGAGAAATGAGGGGCAGTTGAAAGGCATGAGGTGGTGTTGGCTCTGGCTCTTCATTTCTGTGTAGTCTGTTGCTGTCTGCTGCACATTACCAGCTTCCAGGGAATATGTTCATGTCTTCTGGCCTTCCTTGGTGGAGTGGCTGTGAGGGTGGTTAGGAGTCCCCACTGCTCTGCTCAGTGGGTTTGTAAGTGGTCCTCTCACAGCTCCAGTGCCTCCTCTCTTTCTGTCAGTGGGGGCAAGGAGTGGATTCGGTCATTCTGAACTCTGTTTCTGTCTCAAGTGGTCCGAGTAGTGACAGTGGAGCCAGGGGGAACAACAGCAACAAAATAACAGATGCTGTTCCTGCTTTGGGAAAACTTGGTGGCCTTGAAATACTTCAGCTGCCTGCAGATTCTTAATAGAATCGAGTAATTTTGTGTTTTGATCCACCATGAGGTGTGAAAACTTCCTATGGCAGGTTCTAAACCAAAAGTAATACTTTGAGTAATAAAAAAACAGTATCCCTTTTATCTGTGTTCAACTATAGAACTTTGTGTGTACTTTGTTTTGCTTTTTTTTGAAGTTTGAGTAATTAGAGGTGATTTTGCGTATGAACATAAATTTGGGCAAGTAAAGCTTTTCCACTTTGTGTTTAAATGCTTTATGTGTGTCTCATAGTTTCATACATATTACAAAGTTAATGAAAGTTCTCAAAACACAAGTGTGAGATTAAGTTTTTAAAAAAGGAGAATTTGTACTTTCAAGAGTTACAGAAACAACAGGATTGTGATTGCTGTGCATAGAGACAGTTCATATTTCAAGTGTCTCACTCTTGTCACACCTTGGTTTATTACTACATCTGCCTTTTAATTAGGCAGGCAATCATGTGTTCTTTTCTGCAGTCATGAAGACTGGAAGAATTGTCTATTTTTACCCTATGTAAATTCTTAGCATAAATTAATTCATCATGCACGCACAACTGGGATCCTTCAAATGCTCTGTTTTTAAATCTGGTACTCGGTGCATTTCTTTTGACTTGAGATTTGCATCTTGCTTTTTGCAGTTTATGGCTGTGAGTTTGTGCCTCAAGCTTGCTGAGTAGCAAGCACTGGGTTTCTGTAGGCATTCAGGCTGTCCTACCAGTTTCACCTGTCAAGGATAAAGAAAATCCGGAGAAGGGATGTTCAGGCAGCTGAAAAAACTAGTTTCTTGCATTTAATTATACACCTGTTTTGACATGATTAGGTTTTTCTAATCAGAAAGTACAATTAGAACCTCCCATGTTATATCAAACATGCAGCAGAAAATTGAGTTTATTTTTAGCCTGTGCCAGTGGATGGTTGCTGAATGTATCTGAATGCTTTGGAATTTTATGCATCACATTAACAGACTGGTAGCATGAAGTAAGTGGTAGTTTACTTTCAAGTAAATTTTACTTTCAAGTAAACTTCACTTGATACTTTTTTTTAAATACTTGGATCATCTGGGAGAGCTGTTGGCCTACCCATAGAGCTGCTGAAAGGCAAAATCAAATTGGAGACTTAGTGACTAGTTTTCATTGGGAAGAAATTTACCTACAGAAGACCTCTTTTAGGCTGCCAATAAGCAAGGAAAACTTTATTGCATCACAGGAGTTGTACAATGCAGTGACTGTACAGCTGTGGTGAGCAAGTCCTCCTCGTCCAGAGGAGCCTGAAGGATGTGTCTTTGGGAGGTGCTTTGTGCAGCAGGATGAGCAGCAGTGCTGCAGCAAACTGGCCCTGGGGGTGGCCTGAGTGGACTTCACTTTCCTCAGTGCAGCCCCTGCAGTCACGGAGACAGTGCTGACAACACAGCAGTGCTTTAGTTACTGCTGAGCAGGGTCTGCACAGGGCCAAGGCTTTCCCAGCTTCCCACTACCCCCAGCCAGGGGGCTGAGGTGGGGACACAGCGGGGACAGCTGACCCCAGGTGACCAAAGGGGTCATTCTGTGCCATAGTGGTGTCATCCTCTCCAGAAAAATGGAGGGGAGCTCTTCCCAAGTTGTTGCTCAGGGACTGGCTGGGCATCAGTTCATCAGTGGTATTTGATTGCTTTTCTATCACTAATAAATTATCTATCTATCACTTAATAAATTGTGTTTTATCTCTGCTCAGGGATTTTCTTGCCTTTGTCCTTCCAATTTTCTTCCCTCCATCCCACTGAGGGGAGAGTGAGCAAGCAGCTGAGTGGTGCTGAGCTGCCTGCCAGGGATAACTCACCACAAGCTGAACTCAGTACTGGGTAAATTTGAAGGTGTGTGTTGGAAAGAGAATATTTTAATATACTTAAGTTTTATTGACACACTGTCTTAAATTGCAAAGTCAAACAATATTGAAAACTTGCCATTATAAAATTGATGACTTGTCATCTGAAATGCGTTGTCAGCGCTGGTTTGTGTTTTTTTAGGAGTATTCCTCAAGTAAGCTGTGCTGAGGGATTCCTTAAGAGATGGAAAGTCTGGTTGTAGAAAGTAATTAATGATAGAAGAAAATGTTTGGAGCGTGCTTCCTTTGCCTCAGGATGTGCTAGGCAGGCACTCAGTGAAATGGAATGCAAGTCACAAATCTGAAAATAATCATAATAAATGTTTTAATTCCATGTCTAGTAAGTCATACTGGTGTTGTACGTTGTTTAGGCAAAGCAGCCAAGCGAGGCTTTATTATTTGTAGAGAATGTATATATTACCTGGAGATTAAAGTATCCATGTGCTTTTAGGATCTATTGCAACAGAGTAGAGAAGGATGTAAATTTTGGCTATTCTGCAGTATTTTCTTGCCCCCACCCCATCTTTACAGCATTTGGAGTGTGATCAACTGAGACAGGAGTCTAAGTAAGTGGACTCTGGATCTGCCTTATTACAAAGATTTATTGAAACGGTTTTGTACCTTAAATTTTTAATGTGTTTGGGTTTTGATTGGGAGAGCAACCAGCTGACTTCTTCATCACCTGAAGAGAAACCTTCAGGTCCTGGTGTTTGATGCCTGCCTAGTGGCTACAGATCTTCTTCTAGATGAGCATTTCTCTCCAATGTATTTTCCAAACTTAACTTTATCAGTAGGTCACTGTCAGTCTACGCAACTTCTTCCACTGGTATTCACTCCAACTAAAATTTGAAGATGGTGGTTCTGCTCTCTACTGTACCTTACAAATGATCACTGTTCTTCTGAGCACAGTTTGGGAGCTGTCCCTCAAAAGCTTGGAAAATGAAGTGTGAAGGCTCCTGTTGACTGGGCACAACAAGCTTGATCCAGTGTGGTTCAGTGATGGTAAATTCTTGGGAAAATTTACATTTTCCAATTTACATTTAAAAAATTTACATTACAAATTACATGACATAGATCAGTCCATTGTGTTCTATAAGTGAGTCCAGTTAGTTGCACTGGAGGAGCAAATGGGTGCTGGTAACTGATGTCTCTGCAGGTTAAATGGGAGGCATTTGTTGGAGTGGAAACAGTTTTATAAAATGGATAAATTCTGTTTGACTTCCCTTGGAAACAAGAGGCAATGCAATGAAGTTGCCTGTCATTTGTCTTACATTCTTAGTGGAGCATATTAGTATTTTCTTAAATGCTGCTTTCTCATGGGAGTGGGACTGAGCTTCGTGCTCCGAAATCCAGAACAGCTGTGTCTAAACCCCGTGTTCTTTATTTTATAGAGGATGTGACATCCAGTATCATCCCATGTTTTTGCTACAAAGGAGGTTAATTTTATCTGTTAGTACTGTAAGAAGTGGCTGACTGGTTTGGTTCAAAATGTCTCCTTCATATGTGGGATGAGAAATTAAACGTGGGTATTGTGTTTGGATTTCACAAAAAAACCTGACATGTTGGAAGACCAGACCAGTTATTTGACAAAAAGATAGTTTAGCCTATTTTTCCCCCAAGATACTGAATTCTGTGAGCATGTGGCTGGCAGAGGGGAAAAAAGTGTCATCTTTCAGGGTGTATATGTTTTAGTAAGCACATAAACAGTTTGAAGTGATATTGAAATCTGTACTATTTGGAATATTTCCACTGTTGTACCCAGTAGACTGATTAATTGTTTAGAACTGCTCAGAAGCTCTAAGGTATGTTACATACACCTTACATACATAAAATTGGCCAAAGGGAACTGAACTGCAGGGTAAGGCTGAGAGGAAAAAAGAGCCAGCTAACTAATTTTGAGAAGTATAATAGTAGATATTCAGAGCTGACCAGCCTCTCCACTCTGGGACAATCCCTTTCCATTGATTTTTGAAGTGTTTCTCTGTCTCTGCAGTCCCTTCATTGTTCCAAAATACTGGAAACTGCGGTGGTATAAGGAAACATTTTTAGCTTAGTGAGAGTATGCCAGTTTCTACTCTGATGTTAGAAAAGTGATGTAAGAGTTATTTAGGGCCTTAGCCCTGAATTTCTTACTGAATCGGGAATGACCTGATTTACAGAAATAAGTGATTTATTATGCATTGCTTAAATGCTTTTAGCTCCAGTACTAAATATATACCAACAATGTTGTTATGAATACTTACTTTCCTTAGAAACAGTTCACATTAGTACAAGAAATGAGGAAACTAATGGCCACAGTTGGGTTTTATCTGTCTGGATAGTAAGACTGCTTCGAGAATTTTTGGAATCTGGAATAATTTTCATTTGTTTCCTTGGGATTTACCATTTGCAAACTTGAGCATGTGTTTTAGTGTCTCCCTGAATCACTACTTGCCCAATTCAGGATGCAGAAGTCAATCACTTTTTCCAGTATATCATTAAGCTACACGCTGAACACACCTCACAGTCTGTGTTGGCAGCTTCTGTACTGTTCCTTAATATTGCATGGCCCACATTGTTTCCTGCTCTTCACTTTTGGAAGTTGTTTGCTGAATCAACTTCCAGATTGCTATAAAAGCCTCAGCCTTTTCTGATCTACAAATCTTAGGTATAAAAGCAACCTAGAAAGAAAGCCCGTAGCCGTCACAATTTGGAAGTAGATCCCCTGTTTCAGTAACAGGAATTTCTAGGTGCTGTTGTGCAACATATTGAGATTCTCTTAGTTATAAAACAGAGGGATCAAAAGGTAATGGATGGGCATTATGGATCTGAAATAAAATCAAGCACTCTGTTTCAGTAAAATGCACACTTTGTTCAGTTTGCTGGATTGCAGTCACAAGAGTGCATATCTTGGAGTAGATAAGAAACTTTCTCATGGGGAACTGATTTTGTCAAAAGATGATGATGTGATTCAGTTAAAGTGCACTGTGGGAATCCTGACAAAAGTCTCGATGGAGTTGATAAGGCTGCCTTGGTGCCTGCCTGTCCTGGCACGGAGCCTGGGGCTGCCTGTGCCCTGGGGCTGTGGGGCTCCTGCTCTCTGAGCTCCTGGGATGTGGGGCTGAGCCAGAGGCTGTTCTGCAATTCCTGCTTCAGAGTCTGGTAACTGGGAAAAAAGAATTTGTTTGGGTTTTTTCCTTTTCTCGATTCTGAGTTGCTCTCCAAATCGCTTTCTTGGAGCAGGGTATTACTTTAACTTTGCCATATTTTGGGGATGAAAAGAAGATGAGGGCAGGAAGAGGTTTCAGAGGGAATGCTTCGTAGGGTGATAGTTCTGCTGTACAGCAGGAGCTGACAGGGACTGAAGGAGGGGGCTGAAGGGCTCTGTGCACAGATGGCGATAGACCGTGCTGTACCAGTCTGGGAAAATGATTAATCAATACTACAGGGAGTTATTCTAGCACTAAGTTCTTTTAATTCAGCCTTATGTTTCTCTGCTCAGGAGTTCTGTAAGAGAATGTTCTAAATGTGATGCTGATTCAGGATCGTGGTGATTTTTGAAAGTAATCAAAACAGTTCTCTGTTTTTTAACTGAATCTTGTTGCAAATGGCAGTGAAGAGAACAAATGTTCTCCCCATGTTTCTAATTGGAACTTGGATAAATATGGCTTGGATTTTAATGAAGAGGACTTGGGAAGTAATGCTGTAAAATAGCAAATGATAAATGAGCAAGATGTTTTAATGCACATTTTTCATAATCTTACTGCCCTTATGTTGCTGTAGGCAACCTTCATGCTCATACTTCCCAAGTCTTGAGAGTTTACATTTCTGATTTTATTGATCTCCTGAAAGAAATCCTATAACTTTATAAATCTCCGTTTTNGCAAATGATAAATGAGCAAGATGTTTTAATGCACATTTTTCATAATCTTACTGCCCTTATGTTGCTGTAGGCAACCTTCATGCTCATACTTCCCAAGTCTTGAGAGTTTACATTTCTGACTTTATTGATCTCCTGAAAGAAATCCTATAACTTTATAAATCTCGGTTTTGGCAAAATTAACAGGAAATCAAAAATCAGAAATCACCTGAAGTGGCATTATTTACATTGGTGTAATTCATTAGTAGGGTTGGAACTTGTAGGTTCCTGGTGCATATCTTTGCTTCATGGAGTTCCATTCCCTCACCTAGGTCAAGATTTCACTAATTTGGTGTCTTTTAATACTTACTGCCTTGGAATTTTCTGCCTGAGCTAGAACCTCTTCCTTCCCTGTGCTGGATTCTAAGGCTTCTCTTAGGCACTTCCTTCACCCTCATGTTCCTTGTCCAAAACAAGCCGCCTTTTCTCCCAATCGCAGCATGAAAGTTTCCTGTTCAGGATGTGCTTCCAGTACTTTCTTGGTTATTGGCTACTACCATACAAGGTAGTTCATCACATCTTTCTTTCCTGCCCTCTGCCTCATTTAGCTCTTCAGTCTGTCTTTCCTCTGTCCTGCTTGTTTGTTTCCCACCAACCTGCTGATGGCAATTCCCTCTCCCAGTATACACATACTTTCTCTGATCAGTTCTGAAGTTTGTCCTGACCCTCTGCTCCCATTTCTGTTTCATGCCCAACCACTTTGCTGGCTCTCTTCATTTCCCTTTTTCTCCCCACTGTCTGTCTGTCACCTTATCAGTATTTCAGTTTTCTTCTTCCATTGTGGATATTAGTGGTGAAGTGACTGAGGTTGCTGGGAAGGTAAATCTGAATTGTCTGTGGGGACTCAGCCTCAGTCCATCAGGTTTGAGGAAAAGTAGCCTTCAGCCAATGAACATTTGATTGCTCCATCGAAACAGCTCATGATTGAACCTAATCTCTGTGGGATGTTGGAGCACACCTCTGAAATCCTCAGAGCCTTTAGTCAGATTGTTAAAAATATTTACTCTGTATTTGTAAATATGTATGTTGTCTGTTGCCTCACCTGACACTGAGGGGACAGAAGGGTCCTTTCAGGGATCCTTGACAGAATGATGATGATGGCACTAAATCATAGGTACAATTAAAGAATTATTTTCTTAATGAGATGGTATGATTAGTGTAGCACAGAATTTGTGACTAGAATATCACACAATTTTTACATGTAGAATCAGTATTGTACAATTTCTAAGTAACATAATACAGACTTTATTATAAAATTTCACTTATAATTTCTAAGCACCCGAACCCTTTGCAGATCAAGACAAATACTGAGTGCATATTTTGTTCTATCAATACAACAGTCATAATCCAGACTCAACATTTACCTAAAAGGATACGAGTCACTCCCTCAACCCTTGTGGGAAGGAGAGGATGTCCCTTGGGCACTGGTGGGTCCCAGGTCTCACTGTCCAGCAGCAGCTCTGGTCCAAGTCCCTCCCTTTGGGCTGGTGACTGCTGGATTCATAGACAGTGCTCGGGATGCTGCTACACTCCTGTGTTCTGTTACCAGGCTGTCACCACCAGCGGGGGGCTTGGGGCCTTGAGGGCTGGTGAGGGAGGGAGCAGTTGGCCTTGTGCCCAGGAACCTTGAGACCGGAGGGGAGGGGAAGAAGAGATCGATTCGGTTTGGTTCATAGGATCTTCAGGGGTTGATAATGAGGGGAAGGAGAGCAAATGCATGACCTAGTCAGTCACAGGGAATGGTGCTTGCCTCATAAAACGGTGCTGGTTATGCTGACCATGTTTGCAGAGCTGGGGAGCAGGGGGTACCAGGCACAGAGTGACCCTACGAACAGCAGGTTTCAGTGTGAGCAAGTAGTTTGGAAGAGACCTAAGCAAGAAGGGGCCGAGTTTTACAATGGAATATTGTTGACCATGTTGATGATAATAGGTGCTCCCAGGCTCCTCTTAATACCAGTGATGGGTGTCAGTGACAATTGAGGGTGTTTTATGCTGGAGGAAAGACCTACGAGTGATTGGAAGCCATGATGTTAACTTTTGGGATGGGAAGAAGTTACTTAGATTAATAAAAAGATGCATTAAACAGGAATGTAATGTGTAAACCAAAGTCACTGAAGAATGAGTATCAGGTTTGTAAAGCAGTAGCTATAGAATGGTTTTTCAAGGAATTAAGAGAAATTCTCTTTTGTAAATGTTTGTGTTGACTGGATGAAATGCACAAATATCCTGTAAGAAGGACTTAGATGTTAATGAGAGGAAGATGGTGAAGCAAAATATTCTTTCAGTTTGTTTGTTCTGAAAGACTTACTTATGTTTGAGTTCTAGAAATGCAATATATAGTGTAACCTCAAGTGGTGTTCACAAAGCTGCTCGAAGCAGACTGCTGTTGTGCACTGTTATCCTTAAGTAGGACATAGAGCCCCTAAATACCCATGGAAAGTTAAGTGCAAGGAGTAAAAGCTAGGCTTTGATCCAGGGCCAGTTGAAGCTGATTAAAAAACTGCTTTTGGCTTTCAAGGGCTGTGGCTTAAGCCACTAATAAACTAGAATTTAGTTCCAGGTGTTCAGACAGGTTTCTTGGGTTTGTTGAGTTTGTAGGGGTTTCTTCTGACTGGTGTTTGAGGTTCTGTCCATGATTATAGGAGATGTCCCAGCACCTGAAGCCTTAAGTACTTTCAGTATTGAGTTCTAGAAATAGCAAGTAGACAATATTCAACACCTTAACTACATTTAATCACCAGATTATGTGCTTGGGTTTTTTTATGGCTCAACACTGTACACTGTATAGGAATACCTAGATTGTATTCCATGGTGTACCTACACCACAGGTACACCTAGAGGTGATGTACTTACTCATGTAAAATATGTCTACAGCTAAAATAGAGTACAGACAAGGAAAATATCTTTACTTTGCATAGTTTGCAGTTCTTGGTTTGGCAAGTTTGTGTGTTCCTCCATTCTTCCCATCTTGTTAGAGATCTAAACTTTTCCAACAGTGAAACAGAAGAGAAAGGTATGTTTTTTATAGATGAAGTATCTGTAGAGTTACAAATACAGGTTGAAGTGAGAGATAGTCTGCCTGACTGAGATGATTGTTTTGTTTTACTTGTTTGCATGCTTATCTTCTGTTTTAAAATAGAAATTAAAATATTTACATTTTATCATAATGTTTTTTTGAGTGCAGTCCAAGTTAGTTCCTTCACTTAATTTCACTTGGCATGTTTCCCCACTTAAGTTCAGGCCAGGCTGTAAAATTATAGCTGTATGTTGTTATTAGCTGTCTGTGTGCTGTCTCCAGTTTCTCCCAGGTGAGAAAAGTTGGAGAATCACTTTTGGAGTTGAGTGACAATTTCATTCCAAATGTTAATAGAAGTGTAGAGCTTGTTCTCTCCTCCAGCTGAGCTCTTTTGGGCATTTGCGATTCACCAATAAGATTTCCCACAGTCCAGAAAAGGTTTTGAAAAATTCTGACCTCCCATTCTGTGAAGTGTCACGAACAGTGGGGTTTAGCACTTGACAGTCAAAATGTTTGCATCAGTTTGGGGGGATACATTGCAAACTGTTCTAATTAATTTCTTTCATATTTGACCTGAAGGTTCCAGCAAGATGTGGAGTGACAGTCCGAGACAGCCTAAAGAAAGCGCTGATGATGAGAGGTCTCATTCCAGAATGCTGTGCTGTTTACAGAATACAAGATGGGTATGGTTTGTGTGTGGCAGTTGTTTGCTTGTAGAACCTCTTCTTAGAGCTACCCAGTATGGCCAATTCCATCTAGTACTGTGGAAGTTGTTTTCAAAGTTCAGAATTACATGATACTTTTTACTAAAACAATTTGCACCTCAAAGGCATGTTGAAAAGCATGGCAAACTCCTAGAAAAAGATTCAGGCATAATATTGAGTAATATGAGCTTATAGACTGCTGGCAAAACACTCATTAATCAAACTCATGCTGAACAAAGAAGTATTAAATAGGTTGTGTTAACTTCTTGGTTTTATTTCTCTTGGTTATAATACATTTTTAACTGAAGACAAGAGTTTCCGGGGGGGGGAGTGTTTTCAGCCCTAAAAATTTGTAGATTCTTAATGCACAGAATTGGCTGTCTCTGTGGAACTCTTGCACAACGGTACTTTCACAAATACTTTGTTTGATCAAAAAGGCCTCTGTCACCTTGAAACCACAGAATTGGCCACTACCAGAGCAGACTGAAAAAGTGAATGTCATGCAGTTTGTCCCCGGAATATGTGCTTTCTGTTTGCTGTGTGCTGAGCTTAATGTCTTGCCTTTCATGTTTCTTGCAGTTTAGAGACTGGGTAGCAAACCTCCAGAGTGCAACATTTTAGCTGATCTCACAGTTTGGGCAGGAGACGTGCAAGGGCTTGTGTGCTGATGCTAATGAGAGGCTTGTTTGCGCTTTAGGGAGAAGAAGCCAATTGGCTGGGACACAGACATTTCCTGGCTCACGGGAGAGGAGTTGCATGTGGAAGTCTTGGAGAATGTGCCACTCACAACACACAATTTCGTATGTACTGGCTTTTGCGAGATGTTGAGTAGGGTTACATCAACTTTGTACTTTCCAATTCAAATTACCAACTTGGAATATTTTGTATCTGTGGGATGTGGTGGGAGTTGCAAAAGAAGTTTTTAATCACAGTAGCTTAAGTGAATTGGATAGAATTGTATTTGAAGTAAGTGATGTTAGAGTACTTGATCACCCTTAAAACTTTCATGTTTGGATGGAATACACCCTCTAAAATCTATAAATGTAGGGGGTTTAAATCAGCACTGCATTGCAGAGCTGTAATAATAATCTACTATTTTTGTATTGCTGTATCTATAAAATGTATTCTGGGCCTCCCTGCTGGCTCTGCAGCAGCAATTAACTAATGAACTAACTATTCCCAGAGCAGTGCTGACATCATCAGTGATGCTAGTGCACAAATATGTTTTGACCTGATAAGGCACCAAGTAAATGCAAGCTGCTAAACAGAATCCATCTAAATAGTTCCAGCCACATACAAAATCCTGGAAATAATGTGTCACATTGGATAGAAAGACCTTCTATTTCAATTTAAAAAATACCAACATTTATCTGCAAGCTGCTTAAGCTGTGTTACTTGAAAAATCTAGTTTGGCTCTGACAAGTTAGGTAAAATATATTGGGCTTAACATTTTTTAATATCCTTTTGAAATTTTGATTGTTACAGGTAGTAATAGAACTAGAATGTGCTTTTATGCCAGGTATTGCTAAATTAGAGAATTAACTAAATAATTTCTCTCCCCTATAATTTGGAGATAATACATGGTCACCTTTTTGTGATTCTAAATGTTTCCGAGTTTCAGTAGTCAAAATCACAGCTATATGTGTAACCATACATTGAAGCCCTATATATAAGCCATATGTGTATTTCCAGTCCTGTGAGTGTTGGATAGAAATGTTCCCGAAAAAATTAGAAGATGAGATAATATTTCAGCAGCTTTTGTTTTTTATAGGTTATATCCCATTAAATTGTGAATGTTTGTCTCTGGCATGATAATAGTCAATTCTGCTTCGGGTTTGCTCCTGTCTTTCTTACTGCTAATGAAGTGAAGCATTAGCTCCAATAAATATTTGAAAGAAAGCTTTAATGCATGAATACTGTTTCAAAAGCAGACAATCTTTTATGCAAATCTGTTTGATACATAAAACTGTAGCTCCAGCATCAAAAAAAGAGGCTTGCAAGTGCATTTGAGGGAGGCCAAAGCAAATGGCCTCACTCAGGCTTACAGGAGGACTCCATGTAATTGTGATAATTTCTTACAATGTAGGTACGAAAAACATTCTTTACGTTGGCGTTCTGCGACTTCTGTCGGAAGCTGCTTTTCCAGGGATTCCGGTGCCAGACATGTGGCTACAAATTTCACCAGCGCTGTAGTACAGAAGTGCCACTGATGTGTGTTAATTATGACCAACTTGAGTAAGTAATCACAATTGGTTTTCAAGTTGAGCCTTTTAGTAAGGGTACAGCTGTCAGTGATTTCTAATGTTGAATCTGTAATTCAGGAAGTCAGAGGAGGTGCCTGAAAAAAAATATAGGAGTTCGACTGTTCTTGTGAGACTGCTTAGTTCATATTGTTTCTGTGCTAGCTCAGACAACCAGTTCATATGTCTTTGCTGAAGTATGAAATGCTTTCTTTGAAGCATGAATAGGGTTGCTGAGCACTTGACTGTATCAGACAGAGTTCTCATTGTTCACAGTTGTTATTATTAATCAAAACTGGTTCTTCATTATGTGGTGGCTACAGCCCTGTTTCAGATTTGAGCCGTATGTTTATTCTCTTCGACCTGAGAAAGTGTTGAGATACTAGTTGAATATGGTGAAGTTACAGTTGGTTTTACAGAGACTGAAAACAAATTTGTTAGCAAGATAAATGCCTAGGTAAGAAACATAAAAGAGAAGGTCCCCAACAGCCATGTGTTCTTGAATTGAGTTACCGATCTATTTGTGTAAGTCTTTGATGTAGGCTGAAGATATGCTTCTATTTGATCAGTTTCAGAAGAGGCTATTAAGTCTTCTAAATAGATTTTCATGTAATGAATAATTTAAAATGCTAGTTTTTTTCCCCCAAGAATTAATTTAGTTTCCTGTTATGTTGTTGTTTGTAACTGTTCACATGAGCGTCTCTAGAGTTTGTGCTCAGGGTTTATGGATAACATAGTTGTATCCGTTTGGCATTTGGATTTGGGGATTACA